>WUAP02134352.1:0-13279 GCA_015163945.2 Stichodactyla helianthus
CCCAGGAGACCACGTTTTTCTGTACAACCCCCAGTTAAAAGTCGGTGAGGCATCTAAGTTCCACCAAAATTGGAAAGACCCGTATGTGATCTTACAATGGCTCACGGATGTGACCTACAGGATTCTTCGGGTTGGAGACCGACCAAATCGTGATAAAGTGGTCCAATTCAACAACCTTAAGTTATTCCAATGGGAGGCTGAGCAGACACCAGAGGCAGCTGATGAGCCTGTGGTTAATAGTGACGTTGCTCACCCGGCAGATGGTATTGTTTCCGATATTTCAGATGAGGACACAGCTTGGACAGCAGAACCGGACTTATCAGAGGCTCCAACAAATGCAGAGCAGAAGAGCGACAGTCACCCTCAATTATATCCACCCCTGAACTAAAAAATCGAGTTCACACCCGACGAGGAGGTGGATAAAGTTGCTATAGGACCACCATGTTAACCAAGATGCTGTTAGCAGCGAGACAGAGGAAAGAAGCAGCCATCCACTGCAGCCACAGCGGGCGAGGCGACCACCCGACCAGTACGGTGACTGGGTGCTGAACTCTCTGGAGATGAGACAAACCTTGGAGAAGATGGTAGACAGAATAACAGACCTAGAGGCACAGCAGGAACAGGAAAGGCAGAGGCTTCTTAGACTTAGACCGAAGTTGCTGGCAAAGGCCAGACGCCTGAAGGAGGAACTGCTTTCAAGAGATTGACAATGTTTTGTTATGGTTATTCAAACTATTGTTAGAATTTGAACACTTCGTTTTTTTTAGGGGGAGGGTGGTGTAGTGATTGTGTGACAGGTCACGCCTGAGTGATAAGATAGACACGTGATTATTTTGACAGAGTAGAGCTCTGAGCGTCGTACGAATTGCCATCATATTTTTACAGTGCTTTTTCCGTTTATTTCTGTAATAAACGTAATTATTACAATAATAATAATAATAATAATAATAAATAATAATGGCTTTATTAACATTTCCACGGGGTGGCTTTTCTATGTTAATATGCTATCTATGGTAAAAAACACTAAATATATATAATGTATATGTATACTAAAACTAAAAATTATAAAAAATAAATAAAAATTAAAAAAAAAATCATTGATATAAATTCAGCCCCTCTCACCCTACCCACCTACCTATAACCCAACTATTCAAAGTCAACACTGAGTGTAAGGGAGAAATAATAATAATAATAAAATAGCAACAGCACTAAGAAAGTTATAAGAGAGATAATAAAAGTAATAACTAATTAATTAGTTAATTATCTAGCTGAGGTTTGGCCTCTTTCATTAATAATTGTTTAGTTTTCTTTGAGAAAGAGGAAAGAGAGTCTAATGTTTCTGATATCAGCAGGTAACTTGTTAAAAGCCTTAGAAGCACAATCTTGAAATGTTCCTTTGATTAGAGGAATGGTGAGATTAATGCTGCTACTTGATCTAAGGATGCGCGTTGGATTGAACTTTTCTATACCAGCATAGGATGGCCAGTGTGGATCATGTAATGCCTTGAAAGTGGCTTTTAACAGATGGTGTTTTCTGTGTTGAGGAATTGGCAGCCATCCCATTCTAATGCAATCATCAATGGTGGCATATCTTCCCATCACGAAGCTATCAGTTGCGTTTTGTACACGTTGTAAACGTTTCATAAGATTTTGCTGTAGGGGTTCAAATACAGTGTCATTGTAGTCCAGTTTAGAGAGAACAAGCGATTCGGCTAAGTGCTTTCGTAGGTTGAAATTAGTAAAATTACGAAATTTTGAGTATATTTAATGTAGAAAAACATGATATTACAGATTTAACAGGATTGTTCCATTGTAAGTGTTGGTCAATTTCTACACCAAGCAACTTTTTGTTGGTAACCGTCTTGTGTTTTCTTTCTGATATTTCAAGATCTAATTCCAAGTTTTCCAGAGAGTGCACTCTTGCCAACTGAGGCGTAGAAAATAACATAGTTTCTGTCTTCTTAGGGTTTAGTGACAAATTTGATTTGGATGACCAATCATCCAGGTTACTAAAGGCTAGTTTTCACTTGCGTCGGAGTCGGAATCGGAGTCGGAATTGGAGTGATAAGCAGTTCATAAAAGTGAAAACCGATCGTTATAAGTGGAATCAGAATCAGAAGCCTCGATTACATGTTTTTTGCATTAGAGAGGGCCTGGAGAACAGTATTGTGATTGGTTGTCTGCTTCTGCTTCCAAATCCGATTCCGACGCGCTTATGACTGATTCCGACTCCGTTTTCTGGTTTTCACTTCGTCTTAAGCTGCTTATGACTCCGATTCCGACGTAAGTGAAAACCAGGCTTAAAACTTCTACATAAAGTTGATATACAGTTTGAAATTTCAGCTACGGGCGAATTGGCGTAAATTGTAGTGTCATCAGCGTATTGTATACAAGAAGTGTTAGATGCCAGTGTTTGATGAAGGTCAGTTACGTACATGTTAAAGATGAGTGACCAAGGATCGATTCTTGAGGCACTCCAAATTGAACAGTGAGAAATTCAGATGTCTGATCATCAATTTGCACGTACTGTTGTCGTTTAGAGAGGCAGCTCACTATCCAGTGCACGAAGTTTTGGGAGATATTAAGGTTACTCATTCTGTGTAGAACTGTCAAAAAGTTAACTGTATCAAACGCTTTAGAAAAGTCTGCTAAGACCATAAGCGTCACTTCCCCTTTCTTCATGGCCTTGATAATATCAT
The DNA here is from genome assembly GCA_015163945.2 of Stichodactyla helianthus. Taxonomy (NCBI): domain Eukaryota; kingdom Metazoa; phylum Cnidaria; class Anthozoa; order Actiniaria; family Stichodactylidae; genus Stichodactyla; species Stichodactyla helianthus. The sequence continues at coordinate 2,700 of WUAP02134352.1, forward strand.
CCCTGATCTTTAAGAGGGCAGTCATTGTGGAGTGACCTTTTCGATAACCGACCAGACCTTCATAAAGACTTCCTTGTTCTTCAAGATGTTTAATTAGCTGGGTCGCCACAATTTGTTCAAAAATCTTATAAGACGGGCAAGATGGCAATTGGTCATAGATCATCAAAGCTCATGAGATTGTCCTTTTTCGGAATCGGAGAAATTCTTGTAGCTTCCAAGCATCAGGAAAGATAGAGAAACGTATGCTATCATTATAATTTTCGCAAAGGTCCAGCAAGAAAATCAGCAACAAGTTTGATATATTTGGTAGAAATGTTGTCAGGCCCAGTTGAACAATCTGCTCTTAGGTTTTTTTATCTCTCGGCAAATCTCTGTGACCGATGTTTCTTGGAGACAGAATCCAGTGGAATCATCTACATTTCAAGTGAGCTAATGTAACTGGTAAGTTCGTTACTATCAATAAGAGACACACCAGTTGTGCGCTGACCAGTATTGATAAAGTGTTCATTAAGAGTGTTGACATCAAAACGAAGTGGTTTTTGACTTTGTCTAAGGATTCGGTGAATGACACGCCAGACTTCCTTGGGTCTTTTAGGTGACAATGCTTTTTCAACAAATTGTTGTTTTGCTTGACGTATCAAGGTTCTTATTTTATTTCTTAAGCTGCGATAGGCTTTCCAATCATCTTCCGAGTTATTAGTATGTGCTTGCTCTCGCAGGCGATTCCTTTCAGCCATTTTCGATGGTATACCATTGGTATTTATCCACGGAGCTGGAGGATGTGTGATCTTCACTTTTTTGAGAGGAACATGCCTGTCAAGACATTCATTGAGAAGCTTATTCAGGAAGTGTAGCTGATTATTAGGATCATCAGTTGAATAAATCAAGTTGAGAGGTAAAGCTTTGAAAAGCTGTCGGGTCAAATTGTTTTTCATCCCTGATATAGCGAGGACTAAAGCGCTCCACTCGGATGTTGACACAGGCATATGGACCATCATGATCGTTGACAATTGAGCATGGGAGAACATCAGTATGTGTTATACGGTTGGGATGTGATGTTATGATGTGATCGATGAGTGTTCTAGATTTAATGGTAGTTCTTGTTGCTTTACTTACGTGTTGGTGAAGATTGAATGATTGTAAAAAGTCATTATAATGCTTAGTGTTAGGGGTCATTTATGTCCATTAGATCAATATTAATATCTCCAGTGAGCATTAGTAGGCTGTCCCATGTACTGCAGACATGACCAAGCAAAGATTCGAATTTATCGAACCATACTTTAGTGGAGAGAATTCTCGTGGATCTGTAGACTATACCAAGCAATAATTTACTGTGTTTATTTCTTCCTTTCAATTCCAACCACATATGTTCCAGTTCCGGTTGCAGGGCTTCGATGTCCTTACGATGTTTATAAACTATAGATTCCTTTATATAGGCGCGAATACCACCACCTCTGATCGATTCACGATTACGGTATTCAAGGGGTAAAGCCAGGGATAGTTACATAGTTCAAAAGATCATTGTTGTCCTTGAGCCAACTTTCACTAAGAGCAAACACATCAAACGGATAACGTTGTACTGTCAAAAGGAACTCATTAAATGTTGATATCATAGATTGAGTATTGAGGTGAAACAGGCGCAGATGATTAGCTTTATTCTTCAAGATTTCAAGATGCGCATCACTTGTTAGCAGTGATAGATAACAGTATTGCGGCTTTGTAACATGAATCGCTTGCCATTGTTGCATTGAAAATAGTTGAAGAAATAGTTGTCGTGAAGTATCCAGCTCTATATACTGTGTTGTCATTAGACATTGTTTCTCAAAGAATAGTCGGAGGTAATTGCAATCTACAGGCGTTACTTGTATGCAAATTACGGACCTCACGCTCAAAGAGTTGAAAGACGATGAAGATGAATTTCTATTTTCTGTTTGTAATTTTATTTTAGCTCGTCGTCTTTGTCCCTTGTTTGTTAATAAAAATAATCTGCCGATCACAAGAACTTGTGTCGGTCACACTTATTAAATATAAGGTATGCCTACTAAGACAAACATTCATGGGTGGTTATGCTTTGGCTGGATATGGATATTTATGTGCTATTTAAGAAATGGTCAACACCCAGAGTGCATCTATCAAGTTCTGGATTCACGTAAGAGGCTGCTAAGCATGACTGAAGCCTTCAGAGTTGCACAAGAGTTGCATGAGGCGAAGCTAGAGATGTTGACCACCTCTTTCATTGCCAAAAACATTCATTTTGTGGTACAAACAAAAGAAAAGAAAACAAACAAAACATAATGACAATACGAGTATAATGTAAACATCACATAGCTTTATAAAATAACTACTAAGAATCTCGCTTTCTGATTGGCCAAGGCGCGTGCTTTATGAGAGCACAAAGCACGCGCGTTTGCACCTTTGTATTTTATAAAAGAAATAAAAAACTTGCTCACTGTGCTGTGTGCAGTTATAAAGCACTTGGGTATGGGCAGAACACGGGAGAAGTGTTGAAGCACTCGACTATGCCTTGTGCTTCAACACTTCTCGAGTGTTCTGCCCATACCCAAGTGCTTTATAACTGCACACAGCACGCACGTGCGTTTTCTATTTCTTCAAGATAATGTACCTTAATCTATGGAGAAAGGTGAAACGTAACTAAACAGATAACTAGTATATGGAAGGTCGTGGGTTCGATTCCTATCTGGAGCTCAGATTTTTTCTGAGTTCCTTGTCCGCACTATTTCTTACACGTTTATCATAATTATTAAAATACCAAATTAAAAAAAAAAATGCTGTAGGGATCAAGAGGTGAAATAATTGGTGAGACCTGGTGGATTCTGGTTAAACACGAGGCCCATAATATTCGTAGGGCATTGTGATTCTCAAACATTGCCTTCCTTAATTCAAACCTATTTTTGAGGGTCTGCAGATGTCACCAAGTAGGTTTTCTCATCTATTCAAGCCTTCAAACGTCTATGAATCCGCCCATAAACTTTAAATTTTTACTCTGCATTCTTTCAATGAAGACAATGTGCTACTTTTATGTTGTTTGTGAAAATGAACTGCACTGTACCAGATGGATGTTTAGTTTTGAAGCAGTGCCATTAAAATATCAAGGAAATAATTTTTTCTTATACCTCCCTACTATTTTTAATCAATGATACACACTCTGACTAAATTCATCGCTGAGGGTTTCCCTCTTGAATATGTCTGCCCTTCCCACAGGAAGTTCATTTGAGATAAAAGGTCAAATGGAAAATAAAATTTAAAATATTGTATTTTATTCAATTTCTGTACTTCTACTCCGAGATGGTCTGCTAAGTAACCAAGAAAACCTTAAAAATCAGGTAAAAAAACTAGTAGAACATTTTTTAAAATGTGCGATTTGTTTTACCATATAATTTCCCTGTGGTCGATCCTGCTGCTCCTGTGCAAATATACTTCCTAAAGGGAGGCAAGTCAAAATGCCCAGCCATTATATAGCAAAACTTACAAAACGAAATTTCGTCTTTTTTGCCTTCCCGATAAAACTTGATCCCTGAACTGGGGGATTCGGTTATTGAAGTCTCTGCATTTTGTGCAGCGAGTTCTATATTCAGTTTGGCTTCGAAACAAACAGATACAAATCTCTAAAGCGGCGTTTACACGAGCAATTTTTCCTGAACAAGGAAAAATTGTCAAGGATGAAATTTGCTCGTGTAGACGGACAACAATGAAAATGTGCCAAGGAATATTAATGATCAGTTCCCAGTCCTAAACTTGTCAAGGAAAACTTGTTCATCATCTGCACGAGCAAGGAAATCTTGTCAATAAAAATTGTCAAGGAAAACTTGCTGATCGTCTACGCGAGCAATGAATTGTCAAAGATACTTGTCAAGGAAAAATTACTCGTGTAAACACCGCTTAAGGCTTCACGGCTTTTTTGGCACGGTAACAAGAAAATCCATAGAGGAATTTTAGAATTATGGACCAATTTTTGAAAAATTGTATTTTTTAAAGCGCGTTTATATCTAAAAGAATTTCACACCAAGAAAGACAAAAATACCATGTTCTAAAAAAAATTAGGATCCGAAAAATTACAGAAATCAGTAAAAGTTTAGTTGACAAAAAGCGCGCATTCAAAAATATTACTAAGGCTCCAAGAAATAGGAACGGGCCACCTTAAACGGCCGACGATAAAGCCAGCCTATTACCCTACCCAAAGTTAATAGAAAGAGATGATTCCCCTCTATTAACTTTGCCCTACCCGCGGGCGGCAACTTTTCGTTACGCGTAAAGAAAAATTAGAACACGCCACTCCAGAGTGATTTTGGTCTTCTGGTCATCAGAAATTCCTGTCAATCAATTTCATGGATAGGAATAGCATGGATTCTCGGGAAAAAGTCTCTAAACTGAAAGCAGCTTTTCATAGAAAAATTGTAATGGAAATGCGAATTCAGAATGAAAATTTGAAAATTTATGCGTCATTTGGCACGCAGCAATTGTACAGTAACTGCACAGGCTAACCAGTCTAATATGAATATGAATATGTTTTTGATTGTGTGTTTTGTCTCGGTCTTTTTCCGCGTGCGTGCTGTCGCTTTTTACGATTTTCCCTCCCCACAACTCGCTAATTGTGCAGTTGCCACATGCCTTTATTAAGCACCTATTTTTTCAATTTGGTGTATACTCAATTAGGTGACTCCCTTAGGGAAAAGGGACAAAGGGAAACATCGTCCACTTCTTGGTATAAGCGAAGAGTACTGGAAGCTATTTTCATTGCTAATCTCAAGCCCTCATTAAACAAACAATTGAAAGCTTTCCCTTTGTCCCTTTTCCCTAAGGGAGTTACCTAATTGAGTATATAGACCTTTGTAAAGAACCAGTGTTGCTTTCCCTGATGATAGTTCTATTCACCAAAAACGTTTGGACATCTACAATAATATATTTATAATCTTACTTGCCCTGTTAGAATCTACAAACAGATTTTGGAGAAAATGAATCACTATTATTTTCGATCATTTGATCATCAATCTTTTGAACTAAAACTGTTCCCTAAGGGAATTGGCATCATTACTTAAACCCAACATTTTTTCATGTAAATGAACAACCTAATGATAATCAAATGATCGAAAATGTCCGTAATTTTAAACAGTATTATTTTACCATTTTGTATATAAAAAGTACTGGTATTGTTACAACGAATGAGTTAAACTTTCCTTTATTTATGGAATACGAAAATGATTTTCTCATAGTAAAAGCAGTAGATACATGCGCCTAATAGGCGCCTATTTTTTACTTGATTTTTCGGCTTCTCGTGTTACTTAGCACAACATCTCGGACTTTAAGTACAGAAAATAAATAAAATACAATGTTTTTAATTTTATTTTCCATTTTATCTTTTATCAAAAGTGGGCTCCCTGCGGCCCTTCCATACTTTCTTCCCCACAATAATAAAAAATACGATGACGTGCGAATAGGAATGTAGACTAAAAATTGACGTTTGTTGGCAGATTTGTAGGCGTTTGAAGGTGTGAACGCGATGTTTTTCTGGTGTGAAAACCCACTTCAGTAACATCCGTAGTTATGACCTATGCATAATATTATTAACTGTCTACCCAGAATCCCTTTCAGTCTCACCTTTGATGATTTAACCTTCTGAACCTGACCTCATGTAATATGTTAAATAGCAGAATGAAACAGACCTGGTAAATGTCTTTGGTTATATTAGCTACACCATTCATCAAAACTGCATAAAGAGCTAAGGAAAAAATTACAAATATAATGTTACAACAGGCCAGTCTACATTATCTAATCTTCTACATGGAAATGAAATTTGGAAGCAATCTTGTCTATTAATGTGCTCACATACCAGATAGAGCAGTGTGACCAACAGACAAAATTTTAAGAGGATTTTCTTCCTTCTGACCTAATTCAAAGATTGGAATGGAAATACTTATAACAACATTAAAAAAGTAATGCAAATGTTGATTACATGAAAATATTTTCAGATGAGGAATAATATATCATAGAGGCTGATTCCCCTCCCCCATATTCTGCCTGGCAAAAGTAGACCCTCATTTTTTTCAACCATTCCCCCTTTCATTAAACTCCCTGCAATAAATAATGAATGGTCCCCGACGTAGAGAGGAAATAGGGGATGGAAAATTCTGAGTCCTCAGTGACTTAAAAATACCTTTCATAACCCCAACAAAAGGATTTTTATTAATAATTGAACTAATAATTAATAAACTTAACTGGGAGCACAAAAGTTTCAAAGTTCTCAGGAATCCCGTTTTCTCGCCTAGAGTTTGATAAACCTCTGCAATATTTGAATGGTCCATGAGGTAAAAGAGAGAAGAGCTCATAGTGGGTGGAACATTTTGAGGTCTCAGAAGCTTAAAGCCTCAGACACGATGTGATGCTGCTTGCAACAGGGAAACCATCGTGTCCACCCGTGCAACTGTTGCGCGTGATATCTCAGAAGTAGAAACAAGTTCTACTTTTACGGGTGGAAACATGATTTATTGCAAGCAACATCACAGACGTCGCATCATGTGTCCGAGCCTTAAAAATATGCTTTTCTTCATCCCAAACTCCTATTGCAACACAATTAAAAACAAACGCTGGTTCCTTACTTGTACTTAATTGTTTTATTTCTTGCAGCTTTCTTTTTTTTCCCTAATCAAAAAGTTGAAGCGTTAATAGTTGAATGACAGCTGTTTCACTGAATACGAAATGAACATATTGAACGCACGTGCAAGACCGTTAGAAGCGCGATAAAACTGTCATGATTTGTTTATTTTGCAATCACTGACATTTGAACTTGATATAAATTCAATTGCTTCAGTCAGTGGATGTCCAGAATAACAAGGGGCCATCTTGAATGCGCATGCGTCAATCTTCGAGAATATGCCTGAGTTACGTCTTGTCAGAATCCGGGATGTTTATCGATATTTTGACCATAACGAGAGCTCTTTTGCCACGAAAGGATTTCTATGACGCTTAGTCTTTCCTTTGACAAAGTTAAGGAAGAATTTAACTGCCATAACGAGCCAAAAGCTACTTTGTTCTGGATATGCAGGGAAACTCAAAGAAGAACATAAAGGGTTATTGTTTGCAGGACGTTAGGAAATCACTCAAATAACCTTGGTGGGAGAATAGAACATTTGAAATTTTCACCTTTGGCGAATTTTTGTGTTGTAATTATTTAAATTAATTGGTTATAGAGTAGATCGAAGTTTTATTGATTCAGATATAGAGAGAGGAAGTCTCGCTGTTTGTTGCAAAACTTCGTAATTTGTCGTTATTCGAGGTCAATTATCTCGAAATCTATATCAGGTAACCAATCTTGTCTTAACAGCAAAAGTGCATCTTATGCTTCTTTGTTGTGAAAATTATTGTTGATATATTTGAAAATTGGGGACCTTGATTTTTACGCCAATTTAGTTGGCATGTAACAATTAGTAGCACGTGATTTTATTATTGATATTTATTCGTGGTTGTAGTTGTGGCTTACAAAGCCTATTTTTTTATAATTCAGACATCAAAGATGTTTTATCATGGCTACAATATAGTGATCGGTCAGAGTGTATAGGTTTTATCTTAAGTTAACTTTGCTGTTATTTTCAGCTCATGTAAATTGACTAAATGTATAATTTTCTTGAAATCTAATACTGATAACCAAACACACTTCGACAGATAATAAAACCTCAGTCAGTGTATATTAAACGTGTGCTATTCAAATTGCTTTAAAAATTGGGGAACATCGAAAACATCCACAAAATAACCAAATTATTACTGTGTGTTTACATCTTCAGAGTAATTTGCATAATCAATGCAGTGCATGGAAATCATTAAAAACAAAGAAATCCCTACCAAAAATTAAACACAAGCTAAAAATAATGCCTTGTAATCAGAAAAACGACATAACTTTTAGATATTTTTTTTCATTTTAAGAAATAAAAAAAAATAATGCTTGCAGCAATATTATTCGTGACCACGTTGATGCGGTTCGGCGGTTTCCGGGCATGCGTATGCAAAAAAGCGCCTTGTTGCCCAGAATGACATCCAATTCCGTTAAGTCATTCTTATACAAATCATACTCGGAAAAAAAAAAAAAAAAAAAAAAGACGCTGTAGAGCATTCCAAAAAGATTTTACTATTCTGCACTTATAGAATAAATGTTCAAGAGATTCTTCTTCCGTCAAACAGAAAGAGCAGAGAGGTGAATCTTTTATCCCAATCTTGCATAACCGAGATTTTGTAAAAATGATTCTATTTAATATTTTGTACTGAAATTCACCCATTTTAGTATCAATAGTACATCTAAAAGGGCAACTCGTAAACGCTTGGCCACATTAAGCCAATCCCGTCACCAGGAGAATAAATCGAAACAATTTTTTTCCTTGCAGTTGGAGGCGTTACCTTCCCAGAGACAAAGATGTTGTAAATCTTCTTTGAATTTACCATTTTATAGGAATGTTTTCCTTCATGACAGTAATTTTTACACCTGGACTATAGATTTCAGGTGGAATTTCAACTACAGCATTTTTCATCTATTTTTTCCACGATCGTGGACTAAAGAGCATCAATGATGCTTCTCAATAAAAAGGATTCCACCGGTGTTATATTTGGTCCAAATATGGTTAAATTGCCGTTAACATATAAATCTCTAATCCTTATTATACCTTTAGAATAGATGGATTCCTTATAAACGGACCCATTTTCAATACACATATTTCTGTTATTCCATATCTTTTGATCAAGGATATCGCCAGGAGTGGATAGATCTGGACTGTATAAGATAGAAAAAGACTCTAAACACTCCTTACAAAACTGTGGGATCATTAAGGATAGTTTTGAAAAGTCAAATTTACAACTGAAGAGAAAGCGACCACTCGACATTTTTTATGTGGTTAAATGATACATTTAAGCAAAGTTAAACCAGAACGTAGTAGCCTGTTGTCGCTAAGTGTCACGCAAGTACGAATTTGATGGGCAGCACGCATGACGTCAACAAACATTTGGTATTTAGTACAGGTCTCGCAACATTGACGCTAAAACAGTTTCGCAAACGCTAATCGACGCATTGCTTTGTTATTCGCAACGTATGCTTTTAGTCTACAGTACTCGCTAATTTCTCGCTATGTCTCGAGCAACACGCAGTCGCTCTACTGTGCTTTCAGCGGAAGACCGGCAGGAACTCATCCGTAATGTTGTTCAAGCAGTTTTGGCGGCGACTTAAGCTAGCTAATGTGCTCATCTACTGTGATGAGTTTAAAGGTAATTTTGTAAGAATAATTTCCAGGTTGATACGGAATTCTCCAGGTTTCTCTTAACGTACATGATTCTGGTTTTTACTAATGATTCAAGTTCTGGCATTTTCAAACCTCCTTCACTGAAATCTTTCCCATTCCAAACAAACTCAAATAGTAATTTATTAATTTCGCAAAAAAAGTCTTTATCCACCGGTAAAAGAGCCAGGCTAAACATAATTTTTGGAACTGCAAAAGATTTTATGATTTGCATTTTCCCTAACAAGGCGAGCCCTCTCCATTTCCACATATTAAAGAGAGATTTCATACTGTATGAGTCCAAATTCAGTTTTCTAAAAGAAAGGTGATCGTAAGTAAAATACATAGATCCCTGGCTGTAAAACCCTGGTTCCGTCCCAAGCCAAGGACTTCTGTCTTATCTTTGTTAACCTTTAGACCAGATGAACTGACAAACGTTTCTAGAATAGACAACTAAATGTAGGAAAGATGGTCGATCAAGCAGAAAAGCCGTCAAGTCGTCCGCAAAAATAACAAGTTTTACTTCTTAATTGTCTATTATAATACCCTTTATATTATCATCTCATCTTATGTAATTAGCTAGTGTTTCTAAAGCTAAAATAAAGAGGTAGGGCGAGAGGGGTTTTCATTAACCCGTGAAACACACTTTAGCGTATTACGCTTTTATCACACTTTGTTTCTTTTGTTTTTCATTGTGTCTATCTGACTACTACTCTAATTAGTACACTTTGTTTCACGGGTTAATGAAAACCACTCTATCCTAAAATCTATTTTACGGGTTAAGTGAAACATTTTCCTACTCATTATTCTTCTAAATAATACTAGTAAACCGAAAAACCGAAATGTCAAGGTTTGTCAAAAATAATAATGTAACTCAGTGCAACTAAAAATAAAGCACAAAATCCTCACTCACTGAGGCCTATATATACTGAGCGCGGATTTTCGCTGCGATTCTAGCAATCCAGAAACGTTGTGTGAATTACTGGCCATCAAATGTTAAGTGGTTTCCGTGGCGAGATTTTAGCGCGAATACTATTATTGAGCTAGTTGTTTTTAGCTAGTGTCGCAGGAAAAATAAATAAATAAAAATAACGCCACGAAATCGCACTATTAATTCGAACCTGTTCAAAACAAAGGAGATTCATCTGCAATGTGAACTAAGAAAATTAAGCCTCAAAATCGTCGATAGTTTAAATTGATCGCAGTTGAGTCGCAGCGAAAATCGCACTGCAAAAAAACAAGAAAAAATTGCCCGGACCAAAATTATTTCCGTTATAATAGCAGGTGAAGTTAAGACTCACGGCCTTG
>WUAP02134363.1:0-13273 GCA_015163945.2 Stichodactyla helianthus
CTTCTTACAAAGGTCCCAATGGACTTTCTTCGCTACAGTGTCATGTCGTCTCTTATATTCTTTCTGAGCCAATTTCTGGATCTTTCGGATCTTTCGGAATGCAATAGAACTTGAAATCAGCGGGTTTATTTCGATGACTGTTAATACAACCCAGAACGCAGCAATTATACTTCGGCATCTTCACGTTTGTTTATATAGTTTTGCTATACGAGCAATCAAAGTGACCCTAGTAACGATCCCAAGCGCCTTTGCGGTCCCAAACTGGTCCCATTCCCCAGCTCGTTTTGAAAGTGGCCTTTATAAGCGAAACTCTCATGGAATGTCGCACACATACGGAATTGAATTGACTTTTGATGACAGTGAATTTGTTTTCACAACTAGTGAAGTCAGCCTTTCCTGAGCACACGGGCGCAGAAAAAAGTATTCGTTGGCATTCATCATGTATGTGGTTTTCAGACTGGGATGTTGGTCTGTCCCGATCACACTGTACGAGACTGACTTATACAACAAGCGCGCTACGCACAGACAACTTTCTACCTTCTAGTAAAAACTGGAATGTGTAATGAGGGTCGGACGTCTCTTAACGCGCTCCGTCCTTCTGCTCTCTTTTTTGCTCTTATGGGAGCCTAGCAAGAATTTTCGCCATGGACGATCATTGCTACATTACTCCAGAACATGTTTGGTCATTGATAAATCTGGAACACATCCTCTTGCCGTTAGAAGGCACTTTTATTGGTTTCGACCTTGGTTATACCTGGAAATCTAACCGACGCTAGTTATTCATCTAACATAGGGCTCAACGATGCATCATCATTCCATGTGTTGAATTTGTCAAATACCTGTTTGTCTTAGCTATGTGGACAGGAATGTCATTAGAGAGCATAAGTACCAGGCGTTTTTGAGTCACGGACGGCAAACGGAAGTGAAATTACAGGATTCCTGACGTCATGACATCCGTAACGTCAGGTCACTGGCCTAAAAAACTATAGCTTTCCCGTTCGTGTTGAAAGTGTAAAACGTGAAAGATGTAAGTCGCTGTTTCCTTTCCTTTCATCGTCTGTATTCCGAAATTTTCTGTTGTGTATAATTTTACACAAAGAGTATCGTTTTATACTTGATAAATTTTCATTTTAGATCGTCAAAATAGTAAAAAATGTCTTTGGTAAATTGTAAACAAACAAAATTAACAGGCGTCACACTTCCGTGCTGCGCGTACGCGTCGGCTTAAACCCCAAAATTCGCGCCAAAAACGGCGTTTGCGATCTAGTCTTCCTCGGCATTCTGACGTCCGTGTTGACAAAAGTTAATTGGCGATCTAGTGTTCAAGTTAAATCCAGGTCCTCAGGGGTGTGCGATACCAGCTCTCGTTTCTACGCGCGATAGACCAGGACACAATAACGGCAACAACAATGGTCGCAATCCACAGAATCTTTGTCGCGTGAAGCCCGCTAGCTTTGGTTTACATCCGGGAGCCTCTTTTCAAAGCTCTCTGTCCTTGTACTTACTGAACACGAGATCGCTACGGAACAAAACCGCTGTGCTCCTATATATGATCTGAAGGCTGACCTTTATGCAATCACGGAAACGTGGCTGACTGAGAGAGTTGAAGTGGCCCATGAGGGTTATCATTTGATCGACCAGGCTCGAGAGGGGCGTGGTGGGGACGGTACTGGTCTGATGTACCGTGATTCCTTGCGTGTCAAGAGAGAAGAATCTGGTGAGAAATCTTCGTTTGAATTATCTGAGTGGGTTATTTCTACTAGCAGGCACAACCTCCGCTTGTTTATCATCTACCGACCACCCTACTCAGATGAACACAAAGTTACAACTGGCGTGTTCTTCAGAGAGTTCTCGGATTAACTTGAGTCAGTGCTTTTGTCCAAGGAATCGATACTACTCATTGGTGACTTTAACATACATGTCGATGACGTCAAAGACTATGATTCCATCAAGTTTGCTGATTTACTCGAATCTGTCGGGCTCAAGCAGCATGTGACTGAGCCCACACACGAGGATGGACATGCCCTGGACCTGATAATCACCCGATGCTCTGACAGTATTCTGGCTGCTCCTCATAGAGTTGATCGATTTATTTCAGATCATGCTTCTGTGTTTGTTAGAACGCTCTCTGAAAGACCACCTTGCGAGGAAAAAGTTATAAGCTACAGGAAATATTAGTCGATTGACTTGGATTCGTTCAAGCGAGAACTAGAAGTATCGTTACCACGAGATCTTATTATTGCAAACGCATCTGTAGATGAAATGAACGCGCTTTCTGAGAACTATAACTCCACCCTTTCTACGCTGATTGACCGTCACGCCCCATTGCAGTTCAAAAGTGTAAGGACACGCCCTTCAGTTCCGTGGTACTCTCCTGAGATTGAGGACTGGGTTGCAGTCGGACCTTGAAGCATTCAAGGCTCAGAGGAACCGTGTTAGTTACCTATTCATGAATATCTCAAGAAAAACTTTTTACACTGATTTTACAAAGGAGAACAGCTCAGACCAGGGGAAGTTATTTAGAGTCGCCAAGAAACTAATTGGAAAAAGGAAACTCCATCTTTTCCGGATTACACCGACAAAGCAGTTCTTGCCAATAGTCCTGTTTCGCATTCCGCAATTACCGCTGTAATCCTTGCCCACGGATTCATTTGTACACCGTTAGCCTCGTTTATAAGTACGTAATTCATAGATACTAGTGAAAGTCCGTGGAATTTAAAGTGTTTGTATTGTTCAAGTTGTATATTTTTTCGCATTAGCGTTGGTATTTATGAATTGTTTGCGCTTAAACGAGGCTAACGGTGTACAAATGAATCCGTGGGCAAGGATTACAGCGGTAATTACGGAATGCGAAACAGGACTACTGTTACGGCCCCATTGTGCCTCGGTTAATTTTTAAAACGTATAGATCACTGTAATTTGATAGTTTAGCGTATGATTACGGGATCACATGTGTATTGACATTAAAGGCCGTCAAGATTTCGAGGGGTATCGAGCCTCAAAGACTGTGTGTGATACTTTGTGTGTTATCAAGGCCTTTTCGTTCATGTTTCGCGGCCCTCTCAAGCGAGCTGGCGCCACCACAGTCGAAATCTCGGGTTTCTAAGTTGAAACATTGACGATCCTGTCTATTCTGGTCGAAATTTTGGTCGAATTGTGCATTCGAGGTCACCGGATTTTCACCGCCGACATCTCCATGCCACGTGGCTCAGTTGAAGGATAATCAAGAAGTTCGACGCTAATAGTCAACAAAGAACAACTTCAAACACATTTCTTCATCATGTAAATCGACTTAAACCTGGATAACAACGCCGAACGGTGAGTTTTATAAGAAACATTCCAAGGATTCCGAGGTGATCACCTATAGTCTCGTCAACATCTAAAATGGATTTTGGACTTCGAAATACAGTCGTTTGTCCAACTGTCTAAAGAATTTCAAAGGAAATTGAGGTAAGAGACAGATTTATCTTTATACTACTATCAAGTTAAGCAAGTCCGCGTAAATTCATCCACCGAATCACGCTGCACGAGGAGTGTACAAATGTCAACATTTCCGGTATCTTTATAAAGTAAACAGTAAGCTTGCTGTGTAATGTCACACGAACAATCTACGACACAATCGGGATGGATGGCGACCGGCATTGCAGCTTCCGAAGCAGAACCGACAGAGCGCCGTTCGCGCAAAATGACTGAAAAAGGTCTCGAATATACAATTCGGACTAAGGAACAAGCCGCCAATTCAGCGATAAAGCGATTTAATTCAGGTTATAATCGTTTTCACGGCACGCTTCGATCCTTAAAAAACTTGGCAGATATAAATCTTGAACTTGACACTGACGAAATCCAGCGACGAAGCGGTCCAAAGAATCGGCAAATGGCTAGAATTAATTGATGATGCAGTAGCAGTTACTCATATCATTGAACTAAAAAACACTATCGCAACATCGATCGAGTCTGCACGCAGAATAGCTCACGAACGTATCCGATTACTCAACGAAGATGCTGGCACAATCATTTCCGGTAGATCGAAAGCAAATTCCATGCGCTCGCACGCATCTTCAAAGTCTTCCAGAGAAGCGCTTCTTGTTGCTAAGACTCGCAGAGCGGCATTAGAAGAACAGCTTAAGTTCAGCGACGCAATATTGGAACAAGAAAAGGCGCTAGCCAAATTGAAAATCCAACAAGAAATAAACGCGACGCAAGCCGAAGAAGACGTCTATAAATACGCAGGATTCGATGACGGAGACAAAATTGATGTCCAGCAGATAGCACGTAGAGTACCCACCCCACCTGGTATGCTGTTCCCTTTCGATGACAAGCTAGAAAGGACGCCAATGCTAACAACCGCAGCGTCTTCACCTTTAAACAACAAAGTAAGCGGAAGGACCAAAACACCATCGCTTGCAGCTTGATTTGCTTTAAAAGACGACGAAGGGAAGACCCCAGCGCCATTACTGTCAGACAACCCCCCAAGATCTTTGATCCAAACATCAGATAACACGTCAGTTCCTCCAACGGCACCAACAGGCAATGTAACAACACCTCAAGCTCCACTGAAAGACATTTCGCACACTGACCGTTCAGGAACTTCAGACAGACGCTCAGCGGCGAGGACCACAGCCCAACCTAACGTAATCAGCCACACATCCACTCCATTGGTCAGTACTAGCGTTCCACAAATGTTCGCACCACCCCCGGCTGTAAGAACCACACGCTCATTGTCTACTCCTTTCCGTGCAACTGCGGAACGTACATCCCACCTTGTCTGTCTACGCCACAACACCACGAATGATCCCCAAAGAACAGCTGCTGTCACCTGCGCATCCGTACACGCCGTACACACAGCAAGCCGATTGTAATCAAAACATCATAGAGTCAATAGCAAAGGTAGCACACCTCCAACGCTTACCGCAAGCGAAGCCGGAAATCTTTAGGGGTCACGATCAAGACAAAACCAGATTCTTCTTATGGGAGGCGCCTTTCGACGTTCTCGTCGACTCTGCTCCAGTGACATCCCAACAGAAGTTGTATCTGCTTTACCAGCACCTGGATGGAAGGGCTAAGAAAGTCGTCGAACAGCTGCAGTTCATGGTAGACCAACCAGAAACAGCTTATACAGAAGCTAGAAAAATGCTGAAACATCGCTATGGTCACCCAGCCATACTTTACACTGACTTCGAAAACAAGCTCACGAACTGGCCAAAGATATCAAACAATGATCCCCAAGGGTTGCAGGAATACAGCGACTTTTTGAATCAAGTCCTGGTAGCAAGTCGTTACATATCAAATCTTAAGATATTCGAGTATCCCTCCAAGATACAAGCCTTAGTAGAAAAACTCCCAGGGTGGTTCAAGACCAAGTGGTCAACTAGAGTACAGAAGCTGCAACAAGAGAAAGGTTATCAGGCCTTTTCTTCTTTCTCTGATTTTGTTGAGGAAGTGACCTTCCACGCCGAACGCATGAACATTCCTCAAATCAATTTTAACAACTCAGCTGCCGCATCGTCAAGAGCAAGTTCCGCCAACCCCGGTACCACGTACCAGAGAATCCCGTTACCACCTTAGCGACAAAGACACAATCCAACGAATCACAAACTCGAGAAAAACAATCGGCTAATGAGACATTCTGTAAGTACCACGATTCGAAAACACAAGCGTTGACAGATTGTCAGAAGTTTCTAGATTTGAGTTATCAGAAGAAAAGAGATTTCTTGTTCAAGAACAAACTGTGTTTCAATTGTGCGAACACTAACAAACATGTTGCCAAAGACTGCAACAAACCACGGCCGACATGCAACATCGGTCAAGGTAAACATCTTGCTTCACAAGCCAGAAGACAACAACGATTCGAACAAGTCGTCAAACGCGTGCACAAAGATTTGTGGCTCGCCGAAGACGTTTCGTTCTTGCGCAAGAATCGTTCTCGTGGAAGTAACCCACGAATCATCTCCTTGTACCAAGACACTAACTTACGCAGTACTAGATGATCAATCGACTGACGTTTTTGTAACAGACGCACTGCTCGGCAAGCTAGGAGTAAACGGAGAAGACGTCAGCTTGCAAGTAAACACCATCGTGGGGACAAATACAATTCGCACGAAAAAGTTGTTTGGCCTTCAAAGACAAGACATCAATCACGACCACGCGCCTATCAAGGTTCCTTTCGCCTACACGCAAGACATCCCAGCAAGCCACCAAGATATTGCTACGCCCATTATCGCCAAACAATGGAAACATTTAAGTCCGATCGCCGACAAGATCTATTACTACCCGGATATAGAAGTAGGCATGCTTATTGGCCTACCGCTTTCCAACCTATAAGCATCATCTATGGCCAAACAGACGAGCCCTGGGCGGAGGAATATAAGTTTGGATGGACGGTAATCGTAAACGTCTGCCCACAAAGGACAAATAACACCAACGGCATTAAAGCCAGCGTCAGTAAAGAGACTGACAGTACAGATGGAAGAAGGGCTTAAGACAGACACTCAAACAACAAGTCTCATCGCCACTAAAGACACTACTAGCCCACAACAGTTGCATGAGATGATGCAACTCGATTACAACGAGCTGCATTACAGCCGACAAATTCAAGGCACGGATAAAGCTGAATCCATGGATGATCAACGCTTCCGAAAGAGCTTAAAGACTAAGATACACCAGAATGCCAATGGAAATTGGGAAGCTCCTCTCCCATTCAAGACGGATGACATCACGCTGCCCAACAACAAAAGGCAATGTCTGCACAGACTCCTATCGCTAAAAAGGAAGTTAGCCAAAGACAACGTTTTAAAGAGTGCGTACACTGACTTCATGAAAAAGATCCTCGATCGAAACCACGCCAGTCGCATCCCTGTGGACGAGTTGGCTACGCAACATGGGAAAGTCTGGTATTTGCCGCACTTCGATGTCCACCATCCCAAGAAGCCAGATCAAGTACGTGTCGTATTTGACTGTAGTGCCATCTTTAATGACGAGTCTTTAAACAAACTCCTTCTCCAGGGACAAACACCTTCTTCAGGTTCCAGAAAGATGAAGTTGCGATCGCATGCGACGTCGAACAAATGTTTCATAGTTTCTTCGTAAACGCCGAAGAGAGAGACTTTCTACGATTCCTGTGGTTCGAAGGAAATGACCTAGACGGTCGAATCGTAGAATATCGTATGAATGTTCATCTTTTCGGAGCTATATCTTCACCGGCCTGGAGTGGCGAACTCCTGTCTTCGTCAAACAGCTGAAGCTGGCCGAGAAGAGTTTGGAGATGAAGCCGCAGATTTCCTTCGTAACTGTAACGTGATCGGCAAGACCTCTTGATCGGACTCGTGTTACACTTCGTAGTTCATTGAATGTACGTGTATTCCATGCATCATTAAAAAGAGCTGATTCTACAATAACCTAACATGGTGGCAGCGTACTACACGAACCCAGAGAGATAGACAAACAAACGATGGGAGACAAGAAAGAACAAGCCTCGGGAACAACGGTATCAATGTCCAGCGCTAACCTGCCAAGTTTTGGACTTCCGCAACCAACACTGAACCTTCAGCCGCCGACTAATTTAGATGTCCGCGATAGTCAGCGAGCAGAAAACTGGTTAGCTTTCAAGCAAAGATGGGAAAATTATGCCGTTCTTACGCAGCTGAGTAAACAGCCAGAAGAATACAAAGTCGCTCTTTTCTTATACTCAATAGGAACAGAGACAGTGAAGACATAAAACACTTTCGATCTTAAAGATGACGAGAAAAGGAATCTCAAATCGATCATTGACGCCTTTGATAAACTCGCCATAGGCGAAAAGAACGAGACTTACGAACGCTACAAATTCAATAGCAGAAACCAGCAGGAGAATGAATCGACTTCAGCATACATAACGAAAATACGATCCCTGGCACAGACATGTAACTTTTGTTCATGAGAGGACGAGGGAATTCCTCGTTGAATTTCGCGAGAAAAACGATATCGCACGAGTCGCGAAGCGACGAGGGGTTGGCCAGAGAATGCTTCTGAAGTGCCCACAACATTGACGCCGTACTACAGTTTCCGTGAGGAGCTGGCAGTGCATGGTGGTCTCATCTACAGAGGAAACCGCCTGGTGATACCAAAAGACCTCAAGCCCTTAATGCGCGATGAAATCCACAGCTCTCATATCGGTGTCAATGGCTGCTTGCGGAGAGCGCGTGAAAGCATGTACTGGCCATCCATGAACGCTGACATAAGACAACACGTGGCGCAGTGTGAAACCTGTCGCAGTTTCGAAACCAGGCAAGCAAAGGAAAGCCTTAGAAGTCATCAACCGACAGACAGACCGTGGGAGAAAGTCTCAGCCGACCTTTTCACCCTTAATAACAAAGAGTACTTGGTGGTCTCTGACTATTTCTCAAATTTCATCGAAATTGACTACCTTCCTGATACAAAGGCGTCTACCGTCACCAAAAAGCTGAAGGGCCATTTCGCTCGTTATGGCATTCCTGAGTGTGTTGTTACTGACAATGGGCCACAGTTCGCTTCTGATAAGTTCAGAGATTTTGCTGAAAGGTGGGACTTTGACTTACTGAAGCCGCATGTAATAGACGCTGAGTCAACAAAGGAAAGACGAAGAATAACGCAGGTAAAGCAAGCGCACTACTACAATAAACATGCTAAAAACCTAAATGCGCTAGAAGAAGGAGACATTGTACGAATGCGCCCATTTCAACTCGGCAACAAGCAGTGGAACAAGGCAGTTGTCCAGCGCAGACTTGATGATCGCTCGTACGAAGTTGAGTCAAATGACAATCTCTACAGAAGAAACCGTGTAGATCTGAAACTCACCAGTGAAACTTCTGAGGACAACACGAATCCAGCTGCACCTCAGCCGCAAGGCGCAATGCCCTCAACTTCTACGATGAACGCAAGTACAACGGCAACACCCATGACAGCTACCCTTGAATATCACTGCCACCAGTGCAGCAACAACGACCACACAGGGTCAGAAGAGAACCTGCCTACCTAAAGGACTTTGTGCGGTTCTAAGAAATCAAAAATTCACAAGCACGTGAACTTACGAACACAAACTTTATACTTTGTCCATTATGAATCTACTGATATTTCGATACACAAATGATTGTAAATTAATCGTCTCTATCTAGGGAAAGGGGGATGTAACGGGATCGGCACGACCTCTTGATCGGACTCGTATTACACTTCGCAGTTCATTGAATGTACCTGTATTCCAGGCATCATTAAAAAGAGTTGATTCTACAATAACCTAACAGTAACGACTTTTACGTCGACGACGGGCTCAAGTCAGTTCCAGCCGTCGAGGACGCTGTCAAGTTGATAAAACAAAGTCAAGTCATGTGCGCTGCAAGGAACCTTCGGTGCTAGAAGCAGTCCGAGCAGATGACAGGGCGAAAGATCTCAAGGACCTGGATCTTAGACATGATGCGATACCAATTCAGCGATCGTTAGGAACCTTTTGGTGCATAGAATCGGACACTCTTGGCTTCAGGATAGAAATGAAAGACAAACCGCTCACACGCAGAGGTATTCTTTCAACCACAAGCTCCGTGTACGACCCACTAGGAGTAGTCGCACCCGTCATCCTTGTGAGCAAACAGATCCTTCAGAGCCTGTGTAGACAGAACGTCGGCTGGGATGACCCAGTACCTGATGACATCGTTCAGAAATGGGAAAAGTGGCGTGCAGAGCTTCCTCTCCTCATAGGCGGCGAAGCGGTTTGAAAAGTTAGCGACAAGGCGTCAATAAACGTTTTTAAGTTTTCAACTGTCCAGGCAGTTCATTTTCGTCTTGGTGCACAAACAGAGATGTGAGCTAGGTAATTTTTTAATTGTTCAAAAAGTGGGGAAAGGGGGGGCTGAGCCCCCCAACATTTCTAAAGTGGGGGGGGGGGGCTAGAGATCCCCCAGCCCCCACGGCTCCGCCGCCTATGCCTAGAAAAGGTAGAGATCGACCGCTGCATGAAGCCTTGTGGATTTGGAACTCCTGTGAAAGCCGAAATACACAGCGACAACGGTCTAGGACAAGTGTCTTACCTTCGTTTGGTCAATGCTCGTGACGAGGTCCACGTCAGTTTCCTCATGGCCAAGTCACGTGTTGCACCACTGAAACCTATCTCCATACCACGGATGGAACTAACAGCCTCGGAGATTTCTGTCAACGTAGCTAATATGCTGAAAAAGGAGCTCAAGTTCAAAGAACTAAATTGTGTGTACCACACAGACTCGGAGATCGTCATTGGTTATATCAACAACGACGCCCGACGTTTCCACGTGTATGTTGCCAACAGGATTCAGTACATCCGAGACCACAGCAAACCAAGCCAGTGGCATCACTTTAAAGGCAAAGACAACCCTGCAGACGAAGCCTCTAGATCGATGACTGCAAGTGAACCTCTAAATGACTGTAGATGGATCAAAGGCCCAGACATGCTTTGGGAAGCAGAAGTGCAACTGACCAGCAAACCATCTAACCTCACTGAACTAGCAGAAGACGACATCGAAGTCCGAGCGTGCCCGAAAAAAGAACAAGCTTCAAAAACAAGGGCTACAACACTCCTCAGTAGTGTTGCTGAATTAAAGCCACTTCAACCCATCCTCAAGTACCTTAAACGTTTTTCAACATGGCACAAAGCAAAGTCTTGGGTGACTGCCATTCGACGTGGCATCCACAAACTCAAGGAAAGGATTCTTTTGAAGAAAACCGCCCATCAAGGCACCGACTCCCATGATCAGACGATCTCAGATCTACAGAAAGCCGAGAAGTTCATCATAAATATGTAATCTTCAACGTGAACACTTCAGCGAGGAAATAAAGGTTCTTACAAAGCTCGAAGGAAACAGCAACCAGTTCAAAGACCGCAAGACTGCAAGAAACAGAAACCTGAACACCAAGACGAAGAGTTCGCTCTTCCGTCTAGACCCATTCATTGACCAAGGCGGTTTACTAAGAGTTGGTGGACGTATAACCACATAGATGCCTTACGAAATCAAGCACCCTCTCATCCTTCCCAAGAGAAGCCACATCACAGAACTCGTCATCCGTCATTTTCACTGCGACGTGATTCACTATCAAGGAAGAAATGCAACACTGAATGCTGCCCGCCAATGTTACTGGATTGTCAACGGACGAACTGCCACATCATCTCTCATTTGTAATTGTATAACATGTCGCAAAGAGAGAGGCAAACTACAAAGCCAAAAGATGGCCGACCTACCTGAGGAGCGCATCACACCAACAGCCCCGTTACTCTGGAATGGATGTCTTTGGTCCTTTCTACATAAAGGAAGGACGGAAAACTCTGAAACGCTATGGTTTGATCTTCACATGTTTTTCATCTCGTGCTGTCCATCTAGAGACATTGCTCTCAGACGCTTTTTGAACAGAAGAGGCAAAGTGCGCACATTAAGATCAGATCAAGGGACAAACTTTATTGCGCGACCAACGAGCTCAACGCTGCCAAGACAAAACTGAACTCAGCGAAGATAAAAGACTCACGCTTGTTTAAGCAAAACTGCGAACTGATCGAGTTTGAGTTCAATGTTCCACACGCTTCTCACATGGGTGGCGTGTGGGAACGGATCATAAGGTCAGTTCGTTCAGTGCTCTCTTCACTACTGAACAAACAGGGTACCCAACTCAACGATGAAGCTCTCAGAACCCTGATGACAGAAGCAGAGAACGTCATCAACAGCCGTCCACTTACAGTGTCAGATCTCTCTGATCCATCAGCAGCTGAACCCCTCACGTCTAATCACCTCCTGACAGGCAAGTCCTCCGTGATTCTACCACCCCAAGGAAACTTTGAAAGCGCTGACATGTACTGCCGGAAACGATGGAGACGGGTGCAGTACATGGCCAATCAGTTCTGGTCAAGATGGCAAAAAGAATACTTGAACCTGCTCAACAACAGACGCAAATGGAAAACCCCCAGAAGGAACAACCAAGTCGGCGACATCGTCCTTCTTCGGGAGGACGATATACCAAGAAACCAGTGGCCACTTGCCGGGATCACGAAGACCTACCCAAGTCGAGATGGTCTGATCCTCAAGGTCCAAATCCTGATATCAAGAAATGGACAACGAAAGACTTACGACAGACCAGTCCACAAAAGTTGGTTCTAGTCCTAACAAAAGAAGAGATGCAAGACAAGTAGTACGGTTGTGTAGCATGGGCTCCGTGATCATAACAGCCCCAAAAGAGGCACTATATTATATACAGAGACATTTAGTTATAAAGACAATATTTACCCACGTAACTTCGTTACAGTTTTAAGAAATAATGTGATCATAATAGAGTTGCAGCTGCAGGATCTTTTAGCGATATCCTTAAATTAACAATTTTATATCATTGATTTGACAACCTTTTTGACCTTGATTTGACCTCATCTTTATCAATTCCTTCAATGCCTATTAGCAACTTACAGTATGTATCAAAGCTGACTGAGGGCGCGGTCTTCAATCAATTGCATTCGCGCTTGACTGAGCATGGTTTGTACCCTTTGTTACAATCAGCATATCGTAGATGTCATAATTAGTACAGAAACTGCTTTGCTCAAAGTGCAGAATGACGTGTTAATGAATATGGATTCCCAACGTGTGACTTTGCTTGTACTATTAGATTTAAGTGCAGCATTTGATACGGTGGATCATGACGTCTTATAAATCGTCTTAGAACAAGCTTTGGTATCAATGGATTTGCGCTTCAGTGGTTCACATCTTATCTGTTTAACATTTGGCAGTCAAATAGTGCAATTATGCAAACGTGCTGTTGTAGCCAAGCTACACTTTACTGTAACCTTATGTAGGCAGTGCGATTGGAGGATTTACATGAAAAAATGGAAAACCCTTTCAGTGTTACTGCATATCCTCCATATGTTCATGCTGAAGCGGAGTATGACAGGAATAAATCATTAAAGGGAGCTTGGCCGAAGCCTAAAGGGAGACGTTAGTCGGCCCCTACACCAGAAAGTGGGCATTAAAACTAGTGCGTTGGAATCCCTATTATGATGATTGTAGGGTATTTGGGCTCCCTGTGTAGTGTAGTGTCCACCCTTGACTCCAGACCTCTGTCATTCTTGACGAAGTGGCAGTTCGTCACGAGCAAGTGCAGTAAGAACAACAAGGCTCTGGGGTCGAGAGGACACTAGAGAAAAACGTCTACGCATGCTCGTAATCTGTATGCAAATTAGCTAAAATCGTCTTCGTACTATTGTAAAAATATGCAAATTTTACTTTCACACTTGTCTTACAACTGGACTTCACAAAATGCCAAA
>WUAP02134385.1:0-13267 GCA_015163945.2 Stichodactyla helianthus
TGGCGGAAGCCAAAATCTCAGACTTTTGCAGTCGCCGCTCGATGTCTGGGTCGCGTAATTTTGAAAATAGGTGTAATGCTACATCATCTAATCTAACCTCTCCTTTTAGGCTTTGGCCAAACTCCCAATTTTTTCACCACTATATAATATATTATATCAATAGTATATTATATCAGTAGTTGTGTGTATGTTTTGGGGGGGGGGGCGATTGCTACTAAGAGGGGAGGGGAGGGGAGGGGAGGGGAGATTGTCAAAAGCGACAGCGCGCGCGGAAAAAAGACACGATTAAACTAGAATCAAATACATATTCATACCTCCTCTCACAGGGTTTACGTTCTATTTGTTCGCTTCTTCCGTTTGCCCTCTGGCAGCGTCAGCTAAATAAAACGGTCATTGAATACACTGCTCGAATATTATGTAACTGTCAGGTGACGGAGATGCTCTTTCTAGGCAAAATTGAAAATTCTTAGGGAATAAAGGTCAAAAAAATGAATTTATAGATGTTAAAACTAAGCGCGCGTCGCTGTGAAAATATGTGGCCTTCGATCTCCTGAAAGGGTGTGGAAAAATTACCGTCATTTTTTCCCCATACGATGTCATTTTTTTCATATTGGCATATTTTGTAGATCTTTATGATAGCTTACTTTTAAGAAAAAGAAAAATGGGAGTCACCGTTCTCGCTTTGGAGACATGAAGCTTTGAACTTTGAAAACTTGGCAGCCACTTTGAATTTGATTGCATTTGTTATATGAACAAAATCATCCAGACGTTCCCCCCTCGTTCGAAAAAGCTCGAGCGCACGCCCAGAAAGGATGCGCAGAAACAATGGCTGCGAACGTCCTGAAGGGGACACTTTTTTAAAAAAATAAAGTTAATAAAGAACAAAGTTATTTGATAAAATATTGTGTAAAGTTAAATAAAGTAAAAAACAAACAAATTAACAGCAGTAGCAGCCGAGATGATTTTCACACCACAGGGATCCCAAAAATCATGTACCGAGATGATAGTGGCTAGATTATTTACCCACCTTAAAATGTGTGGGCTTATACCGTTGTGATACTGGGTAAATATTGGAAACCGAAATTGAAATAACTTACATATTTCTGCTATCTTTATGCTTGTTTTTTACTATGAACTGAATTGTGACATCTCTTGTTAACTGCTAATTAGAACAATACTGACACAAGAGAAAGTGACGTCATAAATAATCAAAGCGAGCGTGCTCAAGATCATCACGCATAGTCATGTGATCTCGTTCGGCTATTCACTGGCCTTTAGGATGTAAAGGTCAGCAAATGAAGCGGGGTGTACATCCGAAAGGAGCAGAGCCTCCTCAAGCAGCACCCGCGGCGTTCATCCATGATACTACCAGCATGTCTGTCACCAATGGGTGGCAAGGATTGGTGATCATTGTAGGGATTTTGGTTGTTATCGTTGTGATCTACAAGCTGTATTCTAGCAGAACGACGGCAAAGGTAAGCTCGTTTTGGGTTGGCATATCATTTCTTTAGTACTGTGTTGTGTTTGATTGATACATAGAACTGCAACGTTAGTATCTGTTTTACATGACGATGGAGGCTTCGATCGCGCAGCGAATACGTAGATTTCATTTGAATCATTGCAACTTTGTACTGTGATGTAAACACCGCATTCAATACCGCTCAAGCGTACTCTAGCAGTTAATTGGGAAATCATGTTAACTTCGAATTGTGTTTAAGAAGGAACACAATTTCAAACAATCTAATCATCAGAATCCGAGTAATGAGTTATTTCGAATTCTGGAACTTTTTAAGGTAGGCGAGGTAGCCGTGAGCCGTTATGACTAAAAACTCATAAGGAGCAGCGAGCAGAGAGATTTGTTTGTTTTATACAGTGCACAGTTTTCGTTAATTTTTATCTGTCATGAATAGCGTGCTTAAGTTTAACAGAAATGTAAAATCAAACAATAGCGCGTGTTGCCTGGAAAGAACTGGCGGGTATTATTAAGTGCCAACTATTAAACGGATTTTCCACGTGAATCTGAGGAGACCGGACAAAATAAAGTAAAATTGCGCATCATTTCTCTAGCTTTGTAAATTTTCCAAAGCCATGAGCGTGCGCACTTACACAGAGTGGATTTCGTACGTCCATTGAGAATGCCTTTGCACCATCACGATCACGGCACAGCACATCCGTACTATCATATGACCCGTACGGCCCGGCGCGCGCGCTCTAACAAAATCATTGGAAAAAAGTCACGTGATGAGGGCCGGACGGGTTGACGTTAGCGGGCCGGAAAAAGCCGTCCGGCCCTCTTCGGTTGCGCGCGTTATTTTGATCAAGTTTAGCAGGATCTTTCAACCTTTTTTTACGATAAAAATCGGGTAATATGATAAAATGCTTATTGACTGAGTTAGGTCGGGTCGGACGGGAAAATGTAAAAGAGCACTTAACAAATAGTGTTTTCAACTAGTTTGAATGTTATGTGTACTACTTCTAAGATATCAAGGATCGAAAATACAGACTTTAGTATTAGATTAGTCAGCCACAACTGACTGGACTCGTTTTGGTGTTTTTAGCGCATTTCAAATTGCAATAACTTCGCTTCTTTTTGCCATTCAAACTTGTAATATTCACTCTCAGAGCATCTCCTCTCGATTGGCATAGTTTATTTTACTTAAAATTATAAAATCAAAAATTATACAAATATGGCAGTATGAATTATAGGTTTAAGGGATAAAAGGTATTGTACATTTTTACTCACTATCTCGATTATGATTGGCCGGAAGCCTATAGCTAATTCGTGATATCTGCAGATGTGGGATTTATCATGTCTTCGAGTGTTGAACGCGCGCTAAAAAAAATAAGTTAACAATTTCCTAAATTTGCAAAATGCATTACAATGAGCAATCATTATGAGCCTACGGCTTCAGCAGCTCAAGTTTTGATAATTTATAATATAATCCTCAACCTCATCCAATGATAGACCTTTTCAGCTTGGGTGTAATGTTTTCCTATTTCGGACCACGTGTCATTCCCTTGTGCTTTATTTCTTTGTTTAATGGTAACGCTTGAGAAGATACATTAATATGGATGTACCTCAAACAAAGAATCTTATTCCCAAGAGTATGACACGTGGTCTGAAATGGGATAACATTACGTCACAGCTGAAAAGGTCTATTGCTTATTATCAATCCACTAAAACTAGAAAGCCAATGGCAACGTTTTGTTTTGGTCTTTCGTCATGGGTATTTCGCTACGACTTCGTCGAAAATATATGTTTACAAAACTATAAAACTAAGCATTTAATAAGCATTTAAAATGTGCTAAAAACACGAAAACGAGGCTGGTCGGGCCTCTAATAGACCTCTTTACCTTGTTTGTTTACCCATTTCAGACCACGTGATGTCACTCTTGGGAATTCTTTCTTATGTTGATAGATTAACCTTTTTCATAATAAAAGAACGATTCCCAAAAGAATGCCACGTGGTCTGAAATGGGCAATTTGCATACGAAGGTAAAGAGGTCTATTATGTTCAAAGAAGAGGAAACAGAAACAGAAAAATGAGGGGGAAATGGGAAAGACAGGAAGTGAAAAAGAATGAGAAAAAAACCACGAATGCAATATAAGATTCCCGCACATTTGTTTTTCTGTGATTTTAATTTAAGTTCACTCAACATCAGTGGGAACTGACACGTTCTTTTGTAAATGTCAATATATCAACCAAATTTGACAATAAACACCCTGCTTGTTTTACTTACACTAAGCTGAAGCAATCGATCTCTGCGAATTGGCGTTTGCGCGTGACTTCCCACATCAAACTTGTCACAGTCAAGTCTGTTTTAATCCGACAGAAATTCCAGGTATATTTAGAATATCGTAGAAGTATAACTCATAAACTGCACAACTGTCGATTGGGGTAGCGTGGGAAAGGTGCCCGGAGATAAACATGGTTCCCCAGCTCCCCGACTCCTTCCCCGCCTCTCCCTATACATATCCTTAAAGCTTTTGTAGATATCCGAGGGAAAAACTAACAAAAAAGTAAACTTGTTTCTTTTACATGATATTAGAAAACGATCGGAGCGAAACCAACTGATGCAAAGGAAGCCGAAGAAGAACTGGCGGATTCATGCTCGGAGTCAAGTTCCAAACTTCTTCACGCGAAAGATAGTTTAGAGCTGCCAAAAAGAGCAAGCAACAAGGGCTGTGATGAAGCCACAGACGAATACTATCAAACCGACAGCACACCCGCAGATAGACACGAAACTGTACCTCAGACACCAAGAAAAAGCAGCAGCATTCCTCAACGGGTAAGTACAAAAACGACCCTTCTGGGGGTAGGGGACGTCCTGGTAGGCCTTACAACAAATGATTTTTAACAACTAAATACATCATATTAGAGTCAAAAGCTCATTTTGAATGACTTCAAAAACGTTTTGGAAAAACCTTATTTTATTACCGGCGAAAGATCCTAAAAGGTACAGTCCAACTCTTTTTGTTGTGCTTTTAAATTCATGACACCCTAAGCGGCACCAGACCAAAAACTTTAGCTTTTAACACTTCCGCACCTCTTTCAACGTGGGAGTACTAGTCCCACCGAGAGAGAAACTTCAGTGTATATCTCGGAAACACTTATAGACGTGCCCAGCATTCAGTCAGAAAAAAAAGGAAGTCATATCAGTTTAATATTTTTCCATTCAGGATGTTTCCAGGGCCAAACTTTTGGATATTAAGGAACACAAAGACAGTTTTCAACCAAAAGGTACTGACATCTATTCTGATGCCTATGAAATCGCTCCTTCATCCAGTGAAGACCAAAGATTGGCTGCTGGAGAGCACAAAGAAAGCCGCCATAAGCCAGAAAGAGGTCTAAAAAATGACAATGAAATCATTAGCGAAGGCACTATCGAGCACACCGTGGCTGTGGTTACTGAAGATATTAAGGCAGGTGAATCCGAAACGAAAGGAGAAGACACGCTGTCAAGCACTTCGAAAATCCTGAAAAAAGAAAAGCGAAGGTCAAGTGTCGGAGAATCACTCAGGAAGTTTTGGAAATCAAAGAAAGGCACAGTGGTTACTAAATCAGAGGAGAACGTAACGGAGGGTACTTCTATTCTCGCTAGTATCTCAAGTGGGGTGTCAGACACTATGCATACAACTGTAGACAGAAGTGAAGTTCTTCAGCAGCCTGTTTTGGATACCTCGACAATTCCAAAAGTCAAAAGGCGAAAGTCAAGCGTGGGAGAGGCTTTCAAGAAAATATGGAACCCAAAGAAAGGCATGGTCGATTCTATAGCACTAGAAAATCTACCAGAAGATAGCTATATTGACGACGGCTTACCAAGTCAAGATCCTGGAACTGAAAACACAAAGATAGAGAGTAGTGTCACATTCGCAACTGATACTCTCCGTGAGGATGATGACACCCAGAAGGCCACATCCAGTCACATGAAATTAAAACACCTTCAAAACGAAAGTAATAAAGTCGTGGCAATTGACGGTATATCAGCGAAAAGGCCGTCCTCTGCTGATGCTGTTGCGAAAGGCAGTACAAGTTGTACCGATGATCGGGAGAGATTACGTAGCAAGATATCACAGGAATCAAAAACTGCTGAAAGTTTTCTTCGCGCTGATCAATCACAAGAAAATGAAGAAACGACCCTAACCTCTAAAGCACTAAAAGATGAAACTTGTGATGATTCGATAGCTCCGGCCGAACGAAGGAAGTCTAGCTTAGCAGACGCAATTGATTGGTTATGGAATCTAACAACAACCGAGGCTGAAACTACCAAACTGAAACCTCTAACAGAGGAAGGCCCTGTTACAGAAGATCTACCAAGCGAATACACTAGAGCGGTGGATGTGGAAACTGAATCTGGGATCCAACCTGAATCACATACAATACATATCAAGATGGATTCAACCGTATCTTTTGATCAAGTAGAAGCTACTCACACTAGAAAGACGTCTGTAATAAAACCCACTATGCTGCCAAAAACATCAGATGCTATCACTGAAGTTCTGAGCACAAGCACCTCAGAGGACCTGCAACGAAAAGAAATGGAGTGCATCGAAAGGTCGTCATCTGCTGAGGAAGTCTCTAAAGACAGCGTCAAATTACTAGAAGATAAAGAGCACATACACAGCAAGACAACTGATACTTCTCATACCACTAGGGCTGAAGATGTTGTTGTTGAAAACGGTATTCATGACGAAGCATCTCAGGAACCGGAGCAACCAGAAGAAGAAGACATTACAATCCAAGCTTCTGAGCCCGAAACTACAACTGACAATTTGGCAATCACCAAACCAAAGAGGCGAAAGTCTAGTGTTGCAGAAGCCTTAAGGAAGATATGGAATCCCAAGAAAAGTTCAGGAGTCGATACTCAATCACGAGAAAATCTAGCAGAGGAAGTTTCTACTAATGACAACATTGATGTTCAAACTAGAGAAGATGTGAATGCGGCAAGTGATTCGGAATTCCATCTTGAATGGAGAAAGAGGTCAATGAAAGACACGAACGTAGATTCAAAGTTATTTGATGACACAGAAGATGCAACTCAATTGCAGTCTATCTTGCCTCAATATCCTTCCTCAGAAGTAAGCCGGGAAATTTCAAGCACTAGTATCTCTGGTCGAAAAGAAAGTTTATCCTCCAACAGAGCTATGGTAAAAGACATGGATCTCGAATCCCAAGAAAGCGAGAAAACAATTGAAGAACATGAAGGTGATAAAGTTCAAGGAAAAGAAACTCTAGAAGCATTAAGTACATCAAATATTTTGGCAACCCCAGAAACGGAAAGGCGAAGGTCGAGCCTTGCAGAAGCTATCAATTGGTTATGGAATCTAACGATAACCAATGTTGAAAAAGAGAATCGGCTTGAAAATTTAACAGAGGAAGACAATACTTCGGAAGTTCTATCAAGCGTAACTAAGAACGTGGAAAGCGAATCTGAGATACATTCTGAATCTCAGAAGAGGTCTACAACGGAAGTGACAATGGGTCTAAATTTATCATTTGATAAAGGAGAACCTAGTGAGATCGAAGATGCAATAGAGCCAATCATGCTTCCACATGCTTCTTTAGACGCCACTAATGAAGCATCAAGGACCAGCATGTTAAATGAGCGGGAAGGGTAATAGCTGCGACCAACTGAAAGGACAGCACGAAGATTTTGGTACATCAGATGGGTCATCCTCTTCCTGTGTTGCCGAAGATCGACCTGACGACAAACTTTTATTTGGAGAGGAGACAGAAATTGAAGTATCGACAGAAAACCTATATGGGGGCAGTTCCTCTCCAGGTATTTTACCACAAGAAGACTCCATTGATGAATAAAGGCTAATTTATGATCACATAAAGACGCATTCTGAGCCCAAATCCTTAACTATTAATTGCCACCAAACTAACAATTCGTAAAAACGCCTTAAATTCAGAGGCCTAATTGGAACTGATAGGATCTTTACTATTCGTGGCAATATAGCTATTTCAGAAAAGGTTGACGGGGCAAACGGCGAATGACAATCAGTGATTGGCGATTGCACGACCAAAATGAACTGGGGAGCAATTAGAATTTTTTCATATTCATTTCTAAAACTCTAAATAATGCCTGCTGAAGATCTTCACTGAATAGTTAAGGCATTTTTAGGTATTTAAGAAATGAACATGAAGAAATTCTTATTGCTCCACAGTTCCTTTTGGTCGTGCAATCACCACAACCGATCGCCATTCACCGTTCGCCCCGTCAACCTTTTTTGAAATAGTTATATAAACGTCAGCAACAAGCTTTCTTTCACATCACTTAGATATGCCCGGCGTTCCAACATGGATCCTGAAACAACTTATGGACATTAACGCAAACTTCCAAGTATCAAAAGTTGTTTGCATTACTGCTGGGGCATTCTAACCCAAACGGCAACTTATCGCACCGTATAGAATACTTCTTGTAAATGATGCTTGAATACTGGCTAAATTAAACAGGGAAGAGATCTGCTTTATTTGTTTGTGTGTGCATACCAGAACGAAACATAGTTTAGAAACACAACAAACTACTTGAAAGGTATTTAGACAAAATTCAGAATTGCGTTGTTTAATCCGAAAGATATTTGCATATATGGAATATTTTCCATATAGACCTCTTGCAGCAATTCCCAACGCAGTTCAATTTGGAGGACAAAACAATAGAATTTTACTCTCCTGTGAGAATCGAAGACTGAAAATGTTTCATTGTTTTGTCCTCCAAACTGAACTGCTTTGGGAATCACTGCAAGGGGTCTATATGAACATTAGAAACTGACGACATCACATTAGAGGTCTTTGGCGGAAAAGAAAAACAACAACAACAAAAAGGAAAGGAAAGGAAAAAGAAAAGAAAAGAAAGAAAAAAAAAAGAGATCTCTTGCTTCAAAACTCCCCAAAACCAAAATAGATAATAATAATCCTAAACTAATGACACCAAGTTTATAACCATAAAAATGTGACCTATTGATTGTGATCACCATCCAATGAAGGTACTAGTCTATGATCTATACTCAACTTTATTGCATGAAACTATAGCTATTTCAATTAACGTTGTCGCTGAAAAAAGCCTAAAGGCTAAAGCCTTTCAACTATCTTTTGTTTACTAACAAACTTTGCTGTAGGCTATCTAAGAAATCAAGGAATATGTGTCCAAGTTTTAAAATTTGTAAGCATACAGTGAATTTCTTATTGTAATGATGTCACGGTGAAAATAAAAAATTCATGATTCCGCTCTCAAAGCTTTAGGCTTTTTTCAGCGACAAGTGAATTAGCTATATTATGAAGTATTTCCAATGTTATTTTACAGTTTTTCCCCAGTCTTTTCCATCTCGCATGGATTTTATTTCTAACTTACAGGGATTCTATTTGGCTAGAATCAATAGATCTTGTAGAGAGATAGGTTTCCATGAACCTTGTGTTTGTACAAATACTACTCCTTGGTCGATATAGATTGTTGTCTTGCCTAGAGTGTACAGCATTTTACCTTCGTATCGACGATTTGGAACCGGCAGGAAAACAATGTTATTATCTTCAGCCTAAAGAACGACAAACAGATGAATAAACACCGCTTTTAAATTGCAAATTCTAAGATTTGGTTGAAAATAAATACTTCAAATATTATACAGTAACACCAAGATTACCATTTTTTGAATGAGGTCTTTAAAATTTGTAGGAACGTTCTGATTGGCTGCTTGCAGTCGGGCTGCTTCTGCCTGAATTTGAGATAAAAGATATACTTAAATATAGTTAGTGTCCATAAATATAGAAATGGCGAGATTACCATGTTTGAAATTTATTAAAGAAAGTATCGCACGTGTGCCATAAAAAATTGTATAGGTAATCACACGATTCGAGTTCAATTTGGAATTAATTTGCACGTGTGTTTTTCAAAGAGCTTCAAAAATGAGTTTGAGTTCTTTGAAAAACACACAAGTTTTTTGTTAAGTTATTGTATGTATATTATTAACTTTCAAATGTTTTGACAATTAATAGCCAAATGGAATGAAAAACCTAAAAAAGGGGTAAAAATACGAGCAAACAAAGCAAATGTAGATATTGTAGCAGGGTTTCCTAGGCGTCCTTTGTTTTGGTTTTGTTTTTCCTCTCTCCTTTTCTACTAATTCAATCTCGTTCCCAATATCTGGGTTCTCCCCACGCCCCTGATGAGTCTATGAAACTAAATATATATACTTTAACGTGATTTTGGCTTTCACAAGACTCATAATTTACCGCTACGACTAGGACCGCTATTCAGTATGCAGTATTCATAAGGTAGAATTTTCTTAACACAGCTGTATAAAAAACAGTTTAGTCAAGTACATACACCAAATTGAAAAAAACGTTGTCGGGTTCAAAAGGTTAAATCATCGAAGGTAAGACCGAGGGGGGATTCTGGGTAAAGTAGTTAATGAGGCCCATAATATGCGTTGAGCATTGCTATAATTCTCGAATATTGCTTTCCTCGAGAATTCTAAGCAATGTTCGAGGGTTGCAACGATAAACAATATGCTACGCATATAATATGGGCCTTATAGAGTGCTTACCCATAACCCCTTTCGGTCTTACCTTCTATGATTTAACCTTTTGAACCCGACGTTTTTTCAATTTGGTGTATACGTTCAAGACAATGCACTAGTCAGTTGAGCCCCCCCTACTCCCCGGGACAGGGCGGGGGAGGGGGGATTAACGCGGCGAGACCGGGGATTTAACGCGCATTTAACAGCGTGAATGCACGGGTATACGGGGAATTTGATTACGTACTTCAACAGTTTTAACAATTTAACAGCAACAACTTCAACTATTTTAACAGCAAATTTTTCTCCCGGGGACCGGGGGTAAGAGCTAAATTAACAGTAAGTGAGTGTTAAATTGTCCCGCCATGTCCCGGGGGTCGGTGGGTGGGGGTTTTAATAGGCCACTTCCGAGATATGTTTCGCTTGTCAAGTACAAAGGTTTGAGTACGAGGCTCCATGCTAAATGATCAGTGATTCGTGACAACTGAAATAAATAAATTTAATTTAGCACGGAGCCTCGTACTGAAACCTTTGTGCGTAACAAGCACAGTATATCTCGGAAGTGGCCTATTGTCTAGTGCATAAGCAATTTCTTTCTGGTATTTACCCTTTGCCTTTCCAAAGCTGCTGCAGCTGCCGCCGCTTCTGCTTCCTTCCTAAAACAAGCAAACCGTTACGAAGATATAATAAGAGTCACTTCCTTTATTCCATCTTTCACAGAAATACCAGGCGCGAATACTAACAACATTAAGGAGATTTCCTATTACTGTTAAATGTAAACTGTCTGTACGAGATCCGTTAGACCCAAAACAAACTTCGCTCCGTGAATTTAGTACTGAAGAGTAAAACTAAAATGCGAAGGCGTGACACAGGGTGACGGCACAGCACGGCACGTCTATACCGTAAGGTTGTCAAAGTTGTGACATCAGCAACATACCCATCTGCATGTCTATCCCTGTGATATTATGCATCTGTTTCGTTTACCTTCTTTCGATGGTCGTAAGGTAAGCAATATGTTCTTTTGCTCCTGGTTGCAAGTATTCACCTGGTGATGATACAGCTTGATTCATCACATCAAGTGCTCGATTAAACTGAGCTGAAAACAAGACCAAAAATACCTACTTATTAGAAATCTATCATGACCATCTTTATTCCTATATATCATGACAACATTATTGACGATGTCATGTGTATATTAATGAGTGATGAATGCAAATGCGTGGTTTAAAGCCCGGACAACTAAATAAAGGTTCAAACGCTAGGGCGAGAGCCTAATTCCATTGTTTTTATGGGAGACATTTTGAAATCATCACCTCTTTTGATTTGTGGGAGCGTGAGCATTCGATGCTAATGATACCAACGCTTGGAAGCTCTTGAATAGCTTGGTAATGAACTGCAAAGAATGCTTCGAAGCTGTGAAAAAATACGTCGCTTTGTGTTTGGATTTTACGTCACGTACATGCGCAATTGAGCAAAATCATATTCCACACGTATTTTAAAAAAGCTCATGAGATGTTAGGTGTTCTTGCAAGAGCAGAGTTTAGAGTTCACAACCAATTCCATTGCACGAGTCTTGATAGGACACGGACTTTGGTAACCCCTGACTCTTCAAGCTGGGGACGGCTTGTGGGCGAGCAGGGCATGGACTATCAGGTCTTGAATTTCAAATTCAAGACCTGGCCCGTGTCTATAAAAGGCCACTTCCGAGATATGCTTTGCTTGTCACGCACAAAGGTTTCAGTACGAGGCTACGTGCTAAATTAAATTTATTCATTTCAGTTGTCACGAATCACTGAGCATTTAGCACGGAGCCTCGTACTCAAACCTTTGTACTTGACAAGTGAAACATATCTCGGAAGTGGCCTATTTCAAATTATAGACCCGGGACAGGTTTTTTAATTTGAAATTCAAGACCTGCTAGTCAGCCCCGCTCTACCCTGCTGATTATCAAAGCCGCCCCCGGCTTTAAGAATTGTAGGTTTTGTACTGGATTTTAAAACCTACATAAAACAATAGAATAGGGGCGTGGCTAATTTTTAAGGTTTGTTCCAGACGCGCTCCACTAACGTGCCTGATCTAAGTGATGGATAAAGTCCGGCAAAAGAGAAACGTTTGGTTCTACACTTTCGAATTAGAAGAGCAAACCTGTTAAGTTCCGCAGTAGAGCGGGATAGTGTAGTTCGACACTAGTCCTTCATCTGGCAATCAGTAGTTTCTTCAAAGTCGCTCCAAAAATGAACTTATTTGTATTAAAAATGGCGAGTAAACTAGCTGCTTACCTTTTATGGACTGGTTATTAAGTAACTCATCAGAAAACATTGTCTTCCAGCCCTTGTACCTTAAGGGAGGATAAGAGAGTATGTAGTTTTAAACAATTATAACCCTACTAAATTAAGTTAGGATTTTTCTAGGGGAGGGTTCACTTGCAGTATTGCGAGTGAAAGGGGTATAATAGCACTTCTGAAGGGGACTTAGCTGGGGTGGGGGGGTACAACCCACCCGTAGTATTTACGAATGAGAGCAGCATAATAGGAGGTCTGATGGACACTCACCTTTCTTTAGGGGGTGTACACCTTAGCATCCTCCCCCTAAATCCGCCACTAAGTTATATTTACATCCTAGTTTATCCAGATGCCCCTTGATAAGCTATGATTAGAGTTAGGGTCTTGTAATATCAACCAGAAGAACATGCTAAGCATTATTCCTTACCATTTTGTTATCTCATCATAGTTTGGATTACTTGCAAGCCAATTTCGTAGAACCTAGAGAACAGAAGCAAACACGTTACTTACATGTACCCTCTTAGGCAGGATTAGTGTAGAGCTAAAAGTACAAAAGTGCTTATTAAAAAAATAACATCTTGGGATTTTACCTGAAACCACTTAGGGAAAAAGTGCTTGTCCAATAAACTGACAAAATGCTGTAAAGGAATTACATCCTTCCATGTCATTACCCAGTGAAATGGTTCTTTAAAAGAAAATTTAATGATAAAGATGAAAAAAATGATAAAAATGATAAATTGAAAAAAATGTCACGACCTACCTAAATGTTGTTGGTGAGGATTAATAACAAATTCAGACAGGCACTGAGATAGTTTTGGATAAATTGATCGTAATACAAATGCATCCATACTGCCCTTGGAAAACACCTTATAACAAAAAAATAAAAAATAAAATCAAAATAGACCTAATTCGCTTGGGCGTATTTGTTTTCCCAATACAGGTCACGTGTCATTCCTTTGGGACTTTTTCC
>WUAP02134396.1:0-13267 GCA_015163945.2 Stichodactyla helianthus
GTGATCTTCTTTTGTCATTTTAATTTATTCCTATCCCACTAAACTACAAATGTTCTTTTTCCCTATGACAACCTTCTAACAAGTAGGTGTATCTGTACAAGTTCTGTTTTGTATATTAAATGATTACTCCCCTGACGTCACAGTCATTAGCATATGGCATGGACAAACCTTTATAACTTCAAGATGCATCACTCAAACTATATGATTTTTTTTCCGGTTATTATCGTTAGAAGGGTGAGGGACACTTTAAGGTACTCGAGTTTACTGTGACGAGGACAAAGCTTTGTGCCTTCTTATAGTCATGCCTGTACAGATAAGTCTTTTTCAATCAATCAGACACTTTTTATGTCACCCGTCCCTCCCCTCCCCTACATCATTTAGGGTTTACACCATAGCAACAGCTTTTCCAGGTCGAGGCAGAATATAACTTTTTCTGTTATTGAAATGCTGATTTTTTTCTGTTAATTTTTTCTGTTGTTGTAGCAATTCTTCTTGGACACTTGAAGATGTCTGTCAGTGAAATCAAATCTCTGATATTGACAATGGACGACACTAAACTATGTGAAGCGCATATAAAACAGTTATTGATGTATGCTCCTGATAGCACTGAGGTAAGGATTTCACGATTACAGCTGATGGACCAAATCCACTTGGGCGTATTTGTTTTCTCATTTCAGACCACGTGTCATTACCTTGGGTATTGTTTCTTTGTTTCTCGGTAGCGTTTAAGAAGATACAATACTTTGGAGGAGCCCCCCCCAAAAAGAATCGTATTCTCAAGGGATTGACCCGTGGTCTAAAATGGGAAAACATTACGTCCAAGTGAATTTGGTCCATTGCACTGATCTGGCGCACGTAAAACATAACTTCTATACAGACCCACATATAAAACGTCAACCTACTGCTCTGTACGCAGGCTCAAGGGACGAAAAGTGCTTGTAAAGCGCTTGTTTCCCAGAGGAGCCTAAGGATTGAAATTCACGTACTTCAAGCTAAATCCAAATCAAATTTAGCATAGTTTGTGAGCACTTGGTACTTACTTTTACATCACGTGAGCTTGCGCCTGGCAGCGTGAAA
Source organism: Stichodactyla helianthus (assembly GCA_015163945.2). Lineage (NCBI taxonomy): Eukaryota > Metazoa > Cnidaria > Anthozoa > Actiniaria > Stichodactylidae > Stichodactyla > Stichodactyla helianthus. The sequence continues at coordinate 1,078 of WUAP02134396.1, forward strand.
ACTCTTGATACGTCTATGTAACTCCACCCATCCAGCACACCCTTTTATGCATCCTGTCTGTAACCTCAGTCACTTTCCTTTACCCACCACGAAAATGCGATAGATATCACTCAGCTTGAGTGTTACTGGATCCCTTTAGCTTGGGCGTTTTCCCATTTCAGATCACGTGACATTCTCTTGGGTTCTTTGTTTCTCAGAAACGTTTCAGAAGAAACGCTAATATGTATAAACCTTAAACAAAGAATCTTATTCCCAACAGGCACGTGGCCTGAAATGGGTAAACAATATGCCCAAGCGAAAGTGGTCGATTGAATTTTTATAGCAGAAAAACTCCAAAAAGAAGTTGTTGTCGAGCAACCATGCGAAAATTAAAATAACTCGTCTCGTCTCCTATGATAACAAGTATTAACAGCACTGCCAGAGCATCGATACTTGACTCTAAACAGAGGGTTTCTGCCTTTTGTGGGAGTTCATGTTCTGTCCTAATTTCTCATTGGATGATCAGTAGCTTCGCGCGCTTGAATGAACTGACCAGACCGTTTAACATTTTATTAATATATGAATCTTAGCTTCAGAAATACAAATACATCACACCAGACAGCCTTGAGAAGATGGAAAAGGCTGATCAGTTTTCATACGAGGTAAGTTTAGCTATGCATCTGGAGAATCCTGGCAAATTGGAATTTGAACTAATTCAATTAAATCCTTGGGGTTAAAGCATGTGAGACGATTTGTTAGATATTAGAGTCTGTAATCATAAAAATGAAAAATGCAATGCCAGTGGTCCAATACCAACAGTCGTGGTTTTTTTTCCAGATGAGCAAGATTCCATATTACACACAAAGGCTCAAGGCTATGCTTTTTAGATCACAGTTTGACGACAAAGTTGACGAGATAAAACCAGTAAGATTTTATTTTAACTCTTAGTTGAATAACTTTTTTTTGTTTATCAACTTTGTTACTTGTTGTTGTCGTCGTCGTAGTTGTATATTAGTGTTGATGAAATGTTTTTTTTTTTTTTTCTCTATTATTTTAAAGATACTGTTAAAGCATTATGTTCAGTTCTTAAAAAAATATCGCTATTTACACTTTTTAGGACCTGGAATCTGTCATCGATGCGTCAAGGGAACTACGGGCTAGCGAGAAATTACAAAAATTATTAGAGGTATTTATTATTTACCACTAATTACGACCCCTATTTTATCTGTAACTGTGGTCAGTGTCTTACCAGCTTTGCTATTTTTTCTTTCTTAAGCTTGTACTCTTAACTGGTAACTACATGAACAAAGGAAATATGAGAATAGCAGGTGCACAGGGATTTAAGATTACTTACCTTACTAAGGTACGCGAGGAACGATACAGCACAGATTTCGTTTGAGGGGGAAACGACACGGGAAATTAATTGTACCGTACTTTGCAGTGACCGTAACCGCGCGTTGTGATTGGATGATTCACACGCAAACAATGGGAAGCCATTTCAGTGCTAATGTACATCGTACCGTGTATGTGCTGTTAGTACCGTGCGTTTCCAACTCATACGATAACCATTCATATGGGAAGCCATTTCAGTGTTACTGCATACCATACCGTGTACGTGCTGTAAATCAGTACCGTAGGTTTCACAATCATACAGTAATCATTCTTATGGGAAGCCATTTCAGTGTTACTGCATGCCGTACCCCTCTGCTCTTTGTCGTATTTATGCGTAATCATGACGATGGCGCATGTAGAGTGTGAGACGTATTTAAGATCTATATACAGTTTTGGGTTTGTATCCCTTCTAATTATAATAACAGGGTAAAAGATATGGTCACCATGTTTTTTAGTAGAACAAAAGAACCAGTAAAGATCCGTAAAATTCCAAAACGTTTGTATTGATGATGTGCATTCTTTGCTTTTGATGAGGCTACCCTGGATAAATGACTCTGTTTTTTCCTTCCCTTTTTGGTTGTATTTTTGATTGTGTCATTTCCATAGCTGAACAGTACCAAAACTACCGACAACAAGTCCACGTTACTCAACTTCTTGGTGCAAAAGATAGAAGACAAGTGTCCTGAAGTATTGACGATGAAAGAAGATTTAAAAACCGTTCCTGTGGCTGCTAAAGGTTGGATAGTAATCATTCTTGTCATGCTCAAAGTTGTTGACGTAAAAACAAAGATAACTTTGCGATTCTAGCTGCGATTCACCTGCAATTAAAATTCGCGCGTGTTAACATGAGTGGCGATTTGAGTGCGCGGAATCGCCGCAAAATCGTACTAAATTCGAACATGTTCAAAACAACGGCAATTCATCGGCGACGTGAGTTTAGAAAATCGCCTGACAATCGCCGGTAGCTTACACGCGCGATTTTGCATTTGCAGCAAGAATCGCAGAAAAAAAATTGCCTGTGTAAACTGGTCTTAGACCCAGTTCAGACGTCAAACTTTTGCCGTGCCGAATTCAATGAAACCAAAGATTTGGCTAATTATCATTAGATTCGACGAGGCAAAAGTTCGACGTCTGAACTGAGCTTTAACGGAGGTCTCGCTGTTAAATTATTGAACGTAGCAACGTTTCTGTATTTATTTTTTTTCACTTGTTGACGCCGAATTTCTAATCGTTAATTTCTTTGATTTTATATAGTTTCTGGTCAAATGGTGGCCGTTGAAATACAAGATTTATCAAGAAGAATGAAGGTCTGGTATTTATGGTCATTATGTGTAATTTACCAGGAGAGGAGGGTTGTGAAAATAATTTCCCTCCAGGACTAAATAGATACTTGTCCCCCTTCTACCCCCCCCCCCCCTTTCCAAATGAGTAGTTATAATCGTCCCTCTTATCTGACTGTTTTTTTGGGGGGAGGGGAGGGGTACTGGACACTTCCTTTGTTCATTAGCACTAGGCTGCAAAGAAGTATGTCAGTAAGATGTCTTTGCATCCTTCAGACTTGAGTGCGTTGTTTTGCCCTCTAAAATTAAATGAAGTTTAGTGAAACTGCTAATATCCCGCCGAAAATGAACATTCTTTGCTCTCCGAGGCTAAAAAAAGCTAGGGCAATTTTCGCGCATAGGCTAACATCTAATCGCCGCTGCGGTGGAGATGGAATAGATTTTGTATGACTTTGAAAAGCTCGCGACACGAACATGGTCGTGACACGGTCAAGGCAAGACACGTCAAAATTGTAGGAAACATCACGGTCGTGGCAAAGCCCGCTTACGGCACCGACAGTGCTGCTATTTTTTCACAGTGAAACGAAATCTGGCCTAATGAATTTAGTAAGGAAAATTATCTTGTTTTTGTTATCAGTTGTAATTGTCACATTAATGTGTCCATGTATTTATCCACAGACCATTCAAGATGATTTAATCTCATTTCAAGCCAGAAATGTCCATGATGATGACGATCACTTTATAGAAGTAGTAATCGTATCCTTTGAACATTTACCAGTACTGAAAAAGTTTGGCAAAAAATAACATTCTTGAAGTACTGTTTAGGAAATCATTTCCAAGACAAAACGATTTATTACACACTTGATCTTAGACTTCACCAAGAGACCTCCTCGGCCTGGTTTGGGTGTAATGTGTACGCATTTCAGATAATGTGGAATCTCATTCCCAGAGCTTGCGTTTCTTCTGGTCAGCACGGTTTTCGACCACATGCCAAAAAAACCACGAGCGACTAAAGGAACGAGATTGGATCACGTGCCATTACCTTGGGTTTTATTTCTTCGTTTCTGGGAAACGCTCGAGAATATATATTAATGTGGATGAGCCTCGAACAAAGAATCTTATTCCTAAGAGAATGACATGTGGTCTGAAATGGGGAAACGTTACGCCCAAATGGAAGTCTATTAAGGATGGTGGTTAATACGGTTGGCGTGGAAAACAATGGGTTTAATTTGTCTGAGATTGCAATGGAGTAGGCCTGTGTATACTGCATTTACCATTCAAAACTCGACTGGATCGGAACTCGAGAGATCTATATTCATGCAACAATTGAGCCGGCAGTAAGATATTCTTTTTTGTCTCATTTGCATGTAACTGCTGGCATCTATATATTTTAACTGCTTATAGGGTGCTATGGCTTCTAAATGCCAAGGGCAATAATCCAATCAAATAAGAGAGTGAAGTGATTTGAATAGTTTAATAGAGGAGTGAATCATATTGCTTTCCTTGACCGATATATTCAGGATATCATAGAACAGACTGAAGGCAAACTAGAAGAATTGCTAAGCTTACAGAAAACAATGAACAATGAATTCAAGCAAACAGTTGCGTTCTTTGGAGAAAAGGAATCCAAGACGACCACAGAAGATTTCTTTGCTGTTTTTGCTGCTTTTCTTGCTCATTATGAAGTAAGTTAGACAAAGTCATGGTGTTGTTGTTTTTTAATTCGATGTAAAGTACATTGTTTATCACATGCCAGGCCAACTGCCTTGTGTTAAGGATTCCTGGACCACAGTGGGTGCTGTATATTATACACTTATTGGATTCATCGGAGCCCAGTATTGAAGTCGAGACTTAAATATCTGCCATAATGGGCTTGGATGAATTCCATAGGTGTTTCATTATATCGAACAAATAATCTTTTCAAAAAAAGACCACCATAGTGCCATAAGGTTGCAGTCCAATAGGTTGCTGCACAATATCGCAAAATAATGGATCATGTGACTAAAATGGGGATTATTTGTGAGGTATAATAATAGATTTTGTCGGGTTAAGGAATCCAGGACCATAGGTGGGTGCGTATTCCAGATTTTGTGTTAAGGAATCCAGGGTCATAGGTTGGTGTTGTATTCCAGATTTTATGTTAAGGAATCCAGGACCATAGGTGGGTGCTATATTCCAGATTTTATGTTAAGGAATCCAGGACCATAGGTGGGTGCTGTATTCCAGTTTTCAAATCTGTCGTGTGCCTTGTCCTGGATTAGAAACTTCAAGAAACAAAGTTTCGTCGATTCTATTATCCGAATTATCCTCTATATGAGCAGTCTTTGGCAGTTTCTAAAAGCGTAATTTCACAAATTAATAATAGTTATGTAACACAAATAAACAATTTGAAATTTTTCAGGTGGCTATCAATCAAAATGTTACTAAAAAGAAGCTCAGAGAAGAGCAAACAAAACGCGAGGTGAGACTGTTTTTACTGTTGCTTCGTGTCGTCCATTCCATTCATCCTGACTTACCTCAATGTTTTGGTGTTATCAGGAACGGTCGAAATTGTTCCGTGAACTAAAACAAAGAAGTCTCAGCGTGAACGAGGAAGAAGACATGGCAAAGGAGGAGCTGATGAAAAGCTTGGATGACCGAAAGTCAAAGACTATTCTTTCTGTTCACGAGTCGGAGGGAAATGGTTTTAGTGAGCCAAGCAGAAAAATAGATGCAACAAAACGAAAAGACAGCACGGGATTGCATGCAAGATCGCATTCTGCTCCTACCAGCTCCAGTACCCACAGTAGCGAGGCACGAAAACAAAAAAGCGCATCAAAGTTCCAAATGCAAGATAAACCAGTTATACCTACGAAACCAGTTGTACCAGCCAAACCAGTTTTACCTGCCAAACCAGTTATACCAGCCAAACCAAGTGCCAAGACTCCTCCACCGCCAAAACCCAAACCCTACGCTTTACACGTGGCTCAAAACAAAAGTGACTCTAACAACAATTTGAACAAGATAAACCAAAATGATACTTCAAAAGAAAGCCCAAGGGAATTCTTTCCTTCTGGCCACGCATTAGAAATTGAGAAACGGGAAGAACAGGCCAAAACGATTCCGCAGGGATTTAGAAACATTTTGAATTCATTCGAATCGAGCCCGGAGGAAAAAGCTCTCGAGATAGTGTATGCAAAACCAGACACGACCAAGAAAACGTCAAAACAAATCTTGGCTGAAGAAAAAGTTGCATCTCCAAGACCACACGAAATAAACCAGTTGGGAAAAAATGCGGAAGAAGAAAAAACGATAAATGTTGTCTACGCAAAGCCCGATATGACCAAGAAAACTCCAAAAGAAAATGTCCAAGTTACAACTCCAAGATTACGTGACATCAACCAGTTGGAGGACTCACCATCACGTCAAGTACAGAATGGTACCTCCTTGCCTTACACAGATCCTGGTCCACCAAATTTCAAACCACCGCCACCCCCAGTGGTACAGGAGAGCAGCAGGAAACCTTTGCATGCTGCCTCTGAACCTCCAAAATTCAAGCCTCCGCCACCTCCAGTAAATTCTTCACTTGAGCTTTCGTCCGGAGAAGTGTCAGCAGACGAAGGTAGTCTCCTTCCTCCTCTTGGATTTATGTCTCGTTCTGAAAGATCTGCAAGTCCTGAGGCAGATAATAATAAGTTTAAAGATGATACTCGACGATCTTTGACAGTGACTCCATTGGTTGACCTATCATACTCGTCTGTTGATGTAGTCACGTCAATACCACAAAAACCCGTGGAAAATTCAGATTACGAAGATGTTGAGCCACGTTTCAGGAAAGCTACACCTCCTCCAAAACCTTCGCCATATAAAGGCCGAATATCCATGGACAGCAAATCTTACATTGGGTCAGAAGTTTCTTCTGATAACCATAAAGAAGACGAGTCTAAAGACGATAATCTTGTTTTAGGCTCACCAAGATATCCAACCGCTGGATCGGGATCACTTAGACTCTCGTCCGCACAACTTGTGGCCAATGCTATGAAGGCCCCAGTACCGTCTCAACTAAAGAATCTTCCAGATTTCGAACAGTTGCCTGTGAAGGCAAGCGATCGTAGACCGCCCTCCGTTACCAGTCGATGGAGTTATACATCGGGAGATTCTCCGCGTGGACCTAAACCACCACCACCACCTCGGTCCTCCTCGATTAAAGATTTAACTAAGGGTGAAACGGAAGATGATATTGACATAATTATCGCTAGGGCTTTGTCTCCGGACATGAAACCAACTGAATTCGACCTTGATGATGTTCCAGTCCGAGACACGGCGAACACCATGGGCACTCACCCATCAAAATCAGAATCGTTCCTCCCCACAAACAGTCTTGAAGACCTGAACAGTAATGACAGAAAGGAAGCATTTTTGGGCCCATCACACGATGGAATATCGAACTCATTTTCAGTGGTGCCTCCGCCATCTTGGTGTGACAATGACACACACAGCGTACCACCTTTAGACTCGTCAGGCCTTGATATTGATTCAACGCCCCCTCCACCTCCCAGTCAGCCACCACCACCTTTACCAGAAAATAACCCCTTTAACATTGATCTGCCGCCTTACGATTTAGATCGCAGTTTTGAGATTAGTGGTTTTGTAAATGGATGCAATGCAATTTCGGATGACGAAGATGGAGTACCCCCTCCTCCTTTGCCTCCAAGGGATAAGTATGGGACGATGTATGATGAAATGACATCTAGCGAACCAATGAGACCCTTAGTTCCTCCATTAAGAAAGTTTCGGTGAACCACAATCGCGTGTTTTATTTGATGCTCTGTAAATTGTATGGCGTAGAGGAATATTATAAAAGTGTGCTGCTTACGATAGTTTTTATATTTCTGATAAAGAAAATGTCATGATAAGCGACAGGGCATGCTTGGCTAAGAAACTTAATACGTGGAAGAAGACTTCAATTTGTAAATTAAGGATAAATTGTGTGCAGATACTACTTGAATTATAGAAAGTAATATTAAGTAAAAGAGTGCAATATCTTGTTTTTTATTGTATTTTGAGTGAGGACGAGTGACTTTCAGCATTATTTCAATAAAAGGAAAACAATATTAGAACTTCAAGAATGTTCTTTTTTACAGTGCGAATAAAAAAAACATGGGCAACTAGAAATATTTCATTAATATTTTTACTGTCTTTAGCCAATCAAAAATTGCTCTTTAACTACAAAAGGGATCAATAACGTACATTTCTGATTGGTCGAAAAACATAACTGTTGAAAAATCTTTACATCATCCAGCAAACCCATGCGGCGACCAATTGACCAAATCCACTTGGTCGTCATGTTTTCCCATTTCAGACTACGTGTCATCCTCTTGCATGGGAAGAAGATTCTTCCGAGAGACATAGTAAGGGGATGACACGTGGTATCTGAAATTGGAAAACCAATACGCCCAAGTGAATTTGATCCATTAAAACTGGGTGCAAGTTAAATGTAATAATAGGAATTTATCGTAAGTAAATTGCGTTTTCTTTCTCGTGCATACTTCTTGCGTTTTTGCAATTTGCAAATGTGAATTATTTCAATATTAAGGCTCGGACATACGATCAGGGTTCGTACGGGTTTTGGAAAGTCTTGGAAAGTTTTGGAAATTGATAACGCATTTTTCCAGGACCTTGAAAGTTTTGGAAAATTGAGTTTTTGTCCGCTAGGCTATGGAAAAGTCATGGATTTTTTGTAGCTTGTCAAGCTTATACCTTGCAAAGAATTGTTTTCGTTGTAAAGCGTCGAAGATTTTTCTGTCAGCACTGTACGTGTGGTTTACGTATTGTTTTGCATTGGTAAATGTATGTTGAATGTTTCAGATCCGTGAATTTGGCTTTATTTTTGTGCTTTGTGTGGTTTTGGAAATTGAGTCAAAGGGCTTTGGAAAGGTTTTGGAAAAGTTTTGAAAATTCTCACATGGGATCCTGTACGAACCCTGTACGATGCGACATTCCCTACGACGTTGCTTACGAAGGGGAAGTCGTGTGCCTACCCGTAAAAGTAGAACTCGTTTCTACATCTGCGCCGTCTCGCGCAACAGTTGCACGGGTGGATACACGATGCGATTTCCCCGTTGCAAGCAACTTTACAGGCTACCTCTCTGTATCGTGTATACGAGCCTTTCTTAACCGATGATGACATGCAATCTGATATCCTGTCGGCACAACACGTTGTCAGGTAAGCATTCATTCGCATCCGTAAAGTTCCACTCTCATTGCAGTCTCATCTGAAAAATCTAGAACAGTAAATCGCATATGCCTTGTTGTGTAAGCTGTCCACAGAACATGAGTCACGGTGGTGTTGCTGTCAAAATTCCCAGCAAAAACCTATAAAAGAATCAAAAGGGTGTTTTTTTAGTTATTAAATTAAGGTTTCAAACCACTCCTAATGCCGTATGGATAAGGAATTTTACAAAAAACTCTACACACACATTGAAAGTTCCTACCAAAATTATCAATGAAAATTTCAGTGCCCTAGTCTTGAATGTTTGAAAAAAATCAATAGCGATCCAAAAGTAAAAAAATTATCTGGAAAACAGGTTAAGTCAAGTCCCGACTGACATTCCTAATTTTCTTGTAGGTATGTAAGCTTCCCTTTCTGTAATCTCCTACGCAGACGTCCTTGGGGTCGTCTCGCAACGGATACATCTGCGTTAAAGGCTTCCCTTTCTGTAGTAGGCACGTACTTGAAAGATAGTGTTTCGTCCGAAAACCGAGAAGCGGATTGAAAAACCTTTTCTTTGAGCCCTGAAACAACCTCTAGCTACTGGACAGATCTTTAAGTCAGGGCAAGGCTAACTCGCACATTGAATTGGAATTTAGTGTGTTGGGTTTTAGGGAGGGAGGAAAACCGGAAAACCCGTGGATATATCAAGGGAGAGAAAGTGTAAAATGAGGGGCGAGCTCTTGTTTCCAAAATCAATTTGTTTTGAATCAACAGCAACAACAGACAACAACAACAACAACAACAACAAATAATAATAATAATAATAATAATAATAATAATAATGACAATAATAATAGACCATATGCAATAATGGCCGCTGCTAATTTGCATAACCCAAAAGCTTAATGAATTGAGAAAATATTTTGTCTTCACATGAAAGATCATCAGTGAATTAGTAAATGTGTGCACAGTTTCAAAGAATAATGTTAAAACATTGCAGAGTTATAAGCATTTAAAATTTGCCAAAAACAAAATAGAGGCTATCAGTCCTTGGCTGTGTTTCATATACAAATCCTAATTTTAAATCGCTGTAACTTCCCAGATATTTATGCCAGGGCACTCAAATTTCGCCAATTTACAAATCATAGCAAGCTCTTTCGAATGCTGGCAGATATGACTTTAGCAACTGAGCAGAAAGCAGTCCTTCTTGACCCTTTTTGCATAGGGTCTATAATATTCTAATAGCGTAAAAACCTCGTCGTAAGTTGAGGTACGACACTTGCTCCAGTCCTGTGCGTTCTCGCTGTAAGACAAGGCATACGAAGATACATAGTGGTCAGAAAACGCGCTTCCTTGCGTCGCTACCATGGTAACCACCTTGGTTGTGCCTAGGCCAATCTGTAGGTATATCCCGATTTCTTCCTGTCCTTCCCATGCCCCGTATGGGCCAAGCTCTTTGTTAAGTCTGGCATACGAGAAGGTTGGTTTATCGTTTTTGCGCTCTGATGAAGCTGATATTTGTGAATCCAATATGCGTCCATCTTCCATTCCTAAAGCCCTGTTACACGCTAAATCAAAACGAATCACAGGTGTAAACATTCGTACTAAACTTTTTCATAAAAACCTAGAGAGCTTTTGCGTTCTAAAATTCTTGGAGTGTGTGTGAGACGTCATGGACGCCATATTGGTTGACTTTAGCAAAGGGTTTTGTCGGCTTCCCAACATGGCGGCCATGTTTTTTGTCATCCATATCTAAAGGTGCTGTTACACTGGGCAATTTTTCCTTACAACTTGTCTTGCAATTTTGTTGCACGAGTTGTACGAGACGTTGCCTAGTATCACTTATTAAAGTGTCCCTCTGAGTTCTCCTCCTTGCAACGGTTGTGGCAACAAAATTGCGAGACACTTTTGGTATGTTACACTAGGCAATGTCTCGTGCAACTTGTCTCGCAACAAAATCGTGAGACAAGTTACAAGGAAAATTGCCTAGTGTAACAGCAGGATGCTCTCCTAAGCAAAGCAAGTGGGTCGGATTGCAAAGCTCCCGAGATTTAATTTCATGAAAGAAATGGCATGTAGTAAAAAGACTTTTTTTAATAGAAGTAGCTTTTTACCTTTTTCGCAGTGTTTTCCGAAAAATGTCCGTTGACAACTGCACGTGAAATTCATGGTCTTCAACACAGGACTGCAAGTTCCACTGTTTTCACAAGAACTCAAATAGCAACCATTCTTTATTTATAAATATCGTTAAAAATAAAAGAAAATGAATGAATTAGTAGAAACAAAAACGATCACTTAACAGAGTGTTTTCCGACCGATAAAAGTACTCAGATTTATTCAAAAACACCGGCAACATCCAACAACCTTCCCTGGCAAATGACTGGGAAGGGGTTTATTGTGAAGGCCAAGGAACGGTATCCTCCTACATCTGCCAAGAAAACTCTTGTCTTTTCTGTCCGAAGCAAAATCGAAACTAAACAAAAGATTGCCCTAGGGGACCAAGGGTGCTAGGACACTATAGCCGTTGTGTGTTTTTGAATAACAGACGAGTTACTGAAGTCCTTTGTGGTTATCAAGCATTATTCCCTCTGCCTTTTACCTTTCTGTCCTTCCTTATAGCTTTTATAAAGCGTCATCAACCGAACATGAGCAAAATATAAATATCTTTATTCGTTTTGAATTTGGGTTCCACTACGTCCTCCTCCTAACTTATTTGCCTATAAGTAATTAGTTAATCAAATTTGACTTAACATCACTCTAAGAGAGATGCGACGATTTATCCCAGTGCCTTTGAAGAGAATCGGCAATTTTTATGGCTTAGCGGAGTTGAGGTTCGTGAAAAAATATGTAAAATTCAATATTTCAGTCGTTGAATGGGGACCAATTAGTGTCAAAGCAAAAATCCTTCGATCCCCACATGCGATAACTCATAAGCGGTTTCCGCCTAGCTACTACCTATCGCCTGCTGTTTGTGTTGTGATCCACTAAGGACGGTTCGCCGTAGGAGCGTTGGTCTATCAATGCAACTAATTAAAAACCGCCCGTATTTCACAGTCTTGGTCAAAATAAATAATTTGTCGTTAGTTATTTAAAAAAACCTTTCATATTTTAATTTTCATAAAGATTTGGGTTAGACTATTTTAGGGAGAAATAAGCTTTAAGTCTTAAAGCCCTTTCGAACTATTATTAACACCGTTAATTCATCGTTTACAGTCAGAACAAACAATATCATCATTTAGAGAGGAATTTTCGTATGAGTGGGAAACGTATACGGTACTGACTTACAGCACGTACACGGTACGGTATGCAGTAACACTGAAATGACTTCCCATAAGAATGGTTATCG
>WUAP02134407.1:0-13266 GCA_015163945.2 Stichodactyla helianthus
ATTCCTGGAAAACTCCTTGAATTTTGAAAATTTCTTCCAGGGCCCTGGAAAACTCTTGGAAAATTTTAATTTTGACATTAACTCCTGGAAATCTCCTTGAATTTTCTATTAGGTATTAGTTTAAATTAGAAAAATAAAAATTGTTGAATTGTCTGACATGGAATTTCAAAGTTAAGAGTCCTGGAGTTTTTTATATTTATACCTTGGAAAACTCCTGGAAAACACCTGGAATTTTATAATCTTCTAGTAATGCGAACCCTGTATTATACATTACTTGCATTATGCTATATCTTACTTTTACTTGCAATTTAAAATCATTGCTTTTTATATTTCACTGTTACATTGATTTATTGAATTTTATAATGTAGTTTTATTGAATTTTAGCTTGTGATACTGGTGTTATTGGTATATGGGAGATACCACAAGGAGGACTTACTGAGATTATCGATACACCTGTCACAAGGTTAATAGGTTAGTATTGAATTAATGTCATTCTTTCTTGGCTAACTGTGATATTCCTGGGTTCTCAAAACGTCTTGACTAGCCAAAACAAAGGAAAAGAAAGAGAAAAATAAGAAAAAAGGGGAGAGTGAGGTAGTCAAAAAAGAAAGGAAGAAAAAAAGGAAAGGAAAGAGAGGGAGAAAAATAAATAAATTAATTAATGTGCATTAATAAGGATAATTATTCATTAATGAGTTATTTGGTCTTCTAACATTTCAATGTAATCCTATTTCAAGGGCACAAGGATAAACCAACCATAGTGCGATATCATCCCATTGCATCCAATCTCCTTGCTTCAGCCTCCCTAGATTTATCAATCAAATTATGGGATGTAGAGACCGAGAATTGTGTTATTACATTACAGGGCCATGAAGAACAGGTAAAATGATCATTCAAAATTTAAAACATATAAATAAAAGTAAAGGTGTTATCAGCCACATTGGTACATAAGTAATTATAGAATGATGGATACATAGTTTGATTTTATCATCTAGCTATATTAAGTTCCTCATTTAAATTAGAACCTTACCAATTGTTTTTCCTTGCATAAATACATAAACACACACACAAACCTAGATTTTAGTGTCAAAAGATTTAGCTATAAAAACTTATTGGGGATGCAATATAATTATGAATCTGTTTTATGAAGATTTTCAGTTTCTCTTGGAGCTTTGATGGTAAATATCTTGCTTCAATTAGTAGAGACAAGAAAATAAGGTTATATGATCCAAGGGCAAACAGCAGTTTCTCCAAGGTACAGTATAATCTGGTTGTAGTAGATATTGTGATCCCTTTGCATGTACTGGGGATTTCCACCCTACATTGATTAATAACACTTTCAAGGATACTCCGTGTTCCCTGCATTAGAGTAAACTAATAAATGTTGTTCTTGTTAATAATCAACAAGTGGTACATGTATGCATGGTTTTTTTGACTGTAACAACTTTCGCACTTGATTTGGGTTGATGTGGTATGATTATTTTTGCATATTAAATATTGAGATCAAGTGGTGTGCTTATGATGATGATCTCAAGATGATGATGATGATGAGGACACAGATCATGACAATGGCTACATTTAATATGATGATGATGACTAGGCCATCAATATGATGACAATGATGAGGATGATGTTGATGACTAGGCCAGCAATAATGTACTTATTGACTGAGTGGGAGAGCCGGACTGGAAAATATTTGGCTTGAGGTCATGCTGTATGGACTGAGCACAGTGAGGTCCATACAAATGACCAAGAGCCAAATATTTTCCCGTCCAGCCTGACCTAACTCAGTCAATAAGCATTTTATCATATGACCCAATTTTTATTGTAAAAAAAGGCTGAAAGATCCTGAAGAAGAACCAAAGAGGGCCAGACGGCTTTTGAGCAGGGGTGGATGGGTTTTTCCGGCCCACTCACTTCAACCTGTCTGGCCCCTATCATGTGACTTTTTCCTAAGGTTTTATTAGAGCGCGCGAGCAAGGCCGTACGGGTCATATGATAAAAAGATTTATTGAATTGTAGTTAATAAACTTTAACAAATATTTCTCATTGTGACAGATTGGTGACGGTCCAGAGGGCTCCAGAGGGGCACGCATTATCTGGGCAGGTGAAAAAGGAGAATTTCTGGCTGTTTCTGGCTTTGATAAGTATGGTTATTGATGTCATGTACACATCAGACTCAATTCAGTATTTCAGAATTTTATAGGAAGGCTTGGTTAATGTTGAACTAAATTTTACATTTTTTAGAACAAGTGTTAGGTCCTTAAGTCTATATGATGTGAATGACTTAAAAGAGCCTCTTCATACTTTAATGCTTGATGTGGCTCCTTCCATTCTTATACCCTATTATGATGAGGATACTGGTGTACTTCTTTTGTCTGGCAAGGTATCTAAGGCTTTTTAAAAGCATCATCTTGAAGTATACAGCTATTTCAAAAAAAGGTTGACGGGGCAAATAATGAATGACGATTGGTGATTGCACAACCAAAAGGAACTGTGGAGCTCAGTACAAATTTCTTTATATTCATTTCTTAAATACCTAAACAATACTTGCTGAAGACCTTCACTAAATGGTACAGGCATTGTATAGGTTACTATCTAAGAAATGAATATTCATAAGAAATTCTTATTGCTCCCCATCCTATTGGTACTGCAATCACCGATCACCATTAACTGTTCACCCTGTCAACCTTTATGAAATAGCTGTATACCATACTTAAGAATAGAGAAGTGTTTATACTGGTGTTGTTATCTTATGTTTGCTGGATAGATACAGTATCCATAGCTTGCTGATCTGTTTATTCTAGGGAGATGCTGTCATCTATGATTTTGAAATAAGTTCTGGTCAGGCACCCCATTTGTTTGAAATTAGCCATTACAGGACAGCCCAACCCTTCCAGGTCAGTCTAAGGGTGCTATCATTGTAATAATTGTAGTGTGTGTGTGTGTGGGGGGGGGGGGGGAAGGGGGGGGGAAGGGGGAAGGGTGAGGCAAAATCAAGTGACCAATATTATTGGTTGGAAATGAAACTGTTTTGGTACATAATTAGATGGTTGTATTTTAACAAACAGCTTTTCTGTTACACTGTTTTTTTTGTAGGCTGTTGGCTTTTTGGATAAAAGGGCGTGTGATGTGAAGGCAGTGGAAATAGCTCGAGCAGTAAAATTGACCAAGACCAACATTGAACAGATACAGTTTACCATACCTCGTGTTAAGGTACAATTTTCATTGCAGTTCATCCCCTCTCATTTCTCTATTTTTCTATATTGCCTCTGCTGTGTAGGTAACAAATTACCTTGTTCTTTATTTAGTTACCATCTCAATGATTATTTTTGTAGCCAGAGTATTTTCAAGATGACATATTCCCAGACACCAAAGTCAAATGGGAAGCAGCCCTTAGTTGCAGTGAATGGCTTGCAGGAAAGAATAAAGAACTTAAAACCATGAGCCTGAGACCATCAGATATGAAACCCTGTAAGTTTTAATTAAGTAGATTCTTCACTGTATGGGTATTATTTCATTTCAACAAATTGCATTCATTTTCAGTTTGTTAGAAATTAAGACACAACCAGAAGGAGTTATTTTATTTACTTTTTTATTCTTAGAAGGTAGACTAAGAGTATAAAGTTGGAAGTTTCTTTTTGTCATTTTATCCATCCATCAATTCATTTCTTTTTTTGTATATTTCTAGTAAGTGAAGCCCCTAAAGAAACTACTGTAGTCAAGAAATATGAAAGTAGTAAAGAATTGGATGATTATAAATCAGATGAACAAAAAAAAGAACAGGTATCCTGCATACCCAAGTTATGGTGAAAATCATTACATTGTGACCCATATTATTGTGACTTTGGTTAGATTTGTTTGCTTTTGGGAGATGTGAATCTGTGAAAATCATTGGTTGATTTGAATAACCCCATCCAAATCTTGACAGATCAGAAAGGGTTGCAATGCAATGCTATTAATACCTAATAAAAATTCATGGTTCTATTCAATTTTGAGTGCCAACTTGTCTCTCTTTCCTTTCTCAAAGCTTGTGACAGCCATGGTAGAAAAACTGGGTAATTTTGAGGATGACCCTTTACCTCAAGATATGATGGAAGGTGTTGATGATGATGAATGGGTAAGAGTTAAATTGTCTTGATGATCACTACATGTTCATGACAATTTTTTAAACAGTATTATTGTTTATTATATCTCCATAGGATGACTGAGATGATTATGCAACAATACGGCAGCTCATAACCTTTTTAAAATAGAATTTATTTTAAATTAACCCATTTTCATCCATGCTTGATGTCAAACAGTAAATTGTATTTGTAAATACGATTAGGATACAATGAAATAATTATAGCTGACAAATGTACCATCCTACAAAGCAATGCTTAGAGTTAACTGTTTGGATGAGTCTTTCTGGCTGGTCACAAAACTGGAATGTCATAATTTGCAAACAAAGTTAAATATGATTCATGAAGTCACATTCCATTCTTTAGGTCCAAGGCAAATAACATCTAGCATGCTTGGTAAAACAGTACACAAGGGAATAGGAGTTCACTAGTATACATTGTTGTCAAACTTTTGATGAATTTAGTAAATTTTAAAAATGACATTTTTAGATCAAAGATAATGTTATTTTGAAAAAACAATCAATTTTTTAACATAAATGGCTGAATTGAAACCAATTATAAAATAATAAAAAGTATGTTTAAACTCCACAGTTTGTATTTCTATAGGTAAAGATACAATATTTTGTTTAAACATTTTAATTTTTTCTGGTTTTATCGTTAGTGAAAGTTGTGGATTAGGAAGTTACAGCATAAGCCCCAAATGTATGGCCACTTTTAAGTTATTATATCTGAGTTACTGAATTTCTTTGTCTGAAATTAAAAAATGGTGCTTAAAGATTTATGACCAGATTAAAAATGGACATACATTTGGATTTACACTGTGATTATGGAACCACATTAATTGAACCTCCAATTCATTAACAATAAAAAAGCCAAAACTCTGACTCATAATCTTGTTTATTTTGTATATGTTAATAAATATTATTTCCAGTAACCAACTCTATCTCTTGGTATAAGTCGGAGTTCTGAGCCATGCTTCAAGAATATATTTCCTGCAAAACAAAAGTAATTCAATTTAGTATATATAACATAATAATATGTCTCTAGCCATATACATATACAAATGATTAGTACATTTATGCAAAGTGTTTATCATGGTAAACTCGGAGAGCTTCCATGTTTGTAGAAAAGAGCAGTCATCAAACTATGTTGGATGACTTGAAAAATAAAACACCATGTTCTTGGCTCCTTTTATTATGTCAACCAACATGTTGCCATGTCTTTTATCCCTTCATTCTAATGGAAAGGGATGTACACCAATAATCACACTTGGAGGAGGGGGGGGGGGGTACTTCCAACTATTTTGTATGGGGATGCTCTGTCCATACTCTGGACCCCTTACCATTTATATGCCAAATTTCTGCAAAAGGTACCCCTTTTATATACTTACCAGCCTTGGCAAATACATAAACCCTTTTTATTTGCCCTTGATAAAAATATGTCTCAAATACAGTAGTGTTAGCTTTTGACGTCTTTTGTACTTAGAAAAGTTAGCTAGGAAATTTAATGGTGAAACCTACCCTTTTCTATACCAGAACTTGCAAATTCCTGACCCTTTTCTTTACCAAAAATTGCAAATTTGCAACCCTTTTATATACCTTTGGCCTAAAAACGTACACCTTTTGGGCAGAGCATCCCCATATAGGCCAATATAGGGAGTACCCCCCCAGGGAATCACATCACTAACCTGCACTTTGAGATGGGTTGATACCAATTCCATCTGTAAAAGGGATAAATTTGTATTGAGCTTATATTTTAACTGATATAGACCCCTTGCACATGTCGTCAGAGCAGCTCAATCTGGGAGACAAAACAAAAGACTTTTGCTCTTATTGTTTTGTCACCCAGATTGAGCTGCATTCTGAGGTGCAGCAAGGGGTCTAATATACACATGATATATGAGGAGATTTATGAAGATGGCCCAAGCAAGTAGTTACATATGGACCAAGCAAGCAAGGTTTGGGACCAGTCATTTATTAGAGGTGGGGTGGGCTGGTGCAAATGGGGTCTGTAGGTCATTCAATATTGATCCGATTAACACCAAACTTTGGAATCTTATAAAGCTCGATGTGCTCTTTCTGGCTATGTGAGTTTTGTGTTGTCATCAACACAATTTAGGAACTCATACTCAGTCCCTTTCGGCTTGAAATCAGGCATGAGTTATGGACAGCAAATAGGCCCTTTGCAGGACCCCTGTCACGTGATGCATTGCCATGTAGCAACAAGAACTGACTGGCAAGCGGATTCGCACGAGAATCAAAATACAAAGCTTTGTATTTTTCGAAGTCAAAACAATCTTACGAATAGACAAAATCACTCATAAATAGCAAGTCCACATTGCACGTGTTTCCATACAAAGCTTTGTATTTCGATTCTCACGCGAATCCGCTTGCCAGTCAGTTCTCGTTGCTACGTGGCAACGCATCACGTGACAGGGGTCCTGCAAAGGGCCTGTTGGCCAATAAGGGTGCATGAAATTACCTTGCCATATAATAATAATTCTCTACATTTAAACATATATATTATACATATTCTGATCTATGCTTTCTTGACTCACCATTTGTGATTATAGCACTAGTAGCTGGAGGTACTTTGAACTGAAAAAAATTAAAATAAAATTTAATTCTTATTCATAAATTTTCTGTCTCAGTGCTTCACTTTCAACCGGTAGTGCACCATAGGTTTAACTTACTTCTTCGGCAGCGAATCTCAATACCGCTGTAAATGGCGTAGCTTCAGGTACACTAAGACTAAAGAAGAAGAGACATGAATTAGCGACCAAGAAAATAAAGAGCTCTCTCTCTCAATGTAAGCTTACTGTTTTTTATTGAATATCTTACATTTTATACGGCAGTTTTGGATCAGATGTGAGAGTAATTTTGAAGGTTACTTTCGACGACCTAAAGAAAAAAAGATTATATATACATTGGCGTTTTTTACTCTTTGATTTCAGAAGAGATTTGATCAGTAGTAAGAATATTTTAAACTCACATTCTTGGTTGTTGATGACTCGATCAATGTCGATTCACAGAAAGACTGAACGTTTACGGAACCACAGCTGTTGAAAGGAGTGGGGACTAAGGACCAATTACGTCACTTCCGTCGATTTTCCTTATTCCGCATTTTTTATTCTAGTTTTTACGAATACTGAATCATCCGATTCCCGATCTTGATCTTGTATTTGCAGGTTATTGAAATGAAGTACATCATGTCAGGAACGCAAATACTCAATTCACCTTAAATCATTTAGTATGTAAATCTGGTGTGGGATTCACATTTCTACACCAGGCCCGTAGCGTGGGGAGGGGCTGGGGGGGCCCTGGCCCCCCCAGATTTTTTCAAACATAAATTCTTTTTAGTTATAAATGAAAAATACCAAAGGGAAATTTTTGCAGAAGTTTACGGAAACATAAAAAACTAAATGCATTAACAGAAAGCATGGAATCCAATTACAGTGCGTACACTAAAATCGGGCTCACTTCGACAAAAGTTTGAATGATATGCTAATAATGTTATCAGATCTTTTCTGTCTGGTTGAAAACCGAAATCTACAATATAATTGGGGTGTTCACACTCTAAGAGTTAGTTTAGACACAAAATGTCTATTCAACTAAGTACAATATAGATCTCATCAAGGCAGCCAATATGTTCATGGAAGCAAAGGAAAGGAGGAAGAATACATTTGGTGTCTTTACAACTAAGGATGTACACAGAGCAAAAGAGTTTTTGAACAAGTCGACCCAGACCTCATTTTAAAGACAGTTTCTGTACTGTGTTGCCAGTGGAAACGTTGACTAAGTAGTCTTGTTGTAATAAAACATTTATTAATTTATTTGTAACATTATCGAGCACTTGCCTTGGGCCCCCCCAGACTTTTTCACTCTGCTACGGGCCTGTACACCAAGACTTTCCTGATTGTGAACGTGGGCCTGGCAATGACGTCTATCAATGACGAAAAGCGCAAAATTATACTTTTTCATTCCTATTGAAATAAAATATTCTTTCTTCCGCTGTTATCGATATTCTGAATGACATACATTGGTCGTCAAAGATTTTCAATATTTATCTCCACAAAATATATAAATAATGAAATCAAATTGATGCTAATT
Organism: Stichodactyla helianthus; assembly: GCA_015163945.2. NCBI lineage: Eukaryota > Metazoa > Cnidaria > Anthozoa > Actiniaria > Stichodactylidae > Stichodactyla > Stichodactyla helianthus. Next base: position 8,234 of record WUAP02134407.1, read on the forward strand.
TGTTATTTAGACGTTCAATAGACTATTGTTTTCTTTTCTTTTTGTCATTGAGTAGCTTTGACATGAAAACTACGCTTTTTGTTGATGATTGTTTATCTGTGTTACGAGATAAAGAAAAATTATGTGGTGTATATAATCGGAGACCGCTATTACTTCACTTCATGGAGTTCTCAATAAACATCGACCAAAAATCGTTTTGATTTGCGTCTTGCGGCTCGATTTTGGTTAAACTCTATTTCAGATAATCAATTGCTGTATTTGCTGATTGGCTTACGCTTTTATTGCACGGGTCACGTGACCAAGAAAGGCGTTCGAATAATGTGAAAGACTACCAAGCAAAGTCAACCATGGCGGTGCAGTCGGTCGACCATTCATCGAACTCCAAATAAAAGATCAAAAAGAAACTCTAACTTGCACCACAAACGCGGTGCCGTCGTTTTTCTGTCAGTTCTTAGGACGTTATCTACGTCGTCACCGCGAGGAAAGTCCCTTCAAAGGTAGAGACCAAAAAGTGAAAGATAGTGGTTGTTCATTTTCCATCCGCCTGGCTTCAGGAAGCATAATTTGACTCTTTGCTTTGTATCGAAACACAAGTGAAGCCATTTTCGTCGACATGCCTAGTTCAGGAAGAAGCTCGCGGTCTCCCAGTGTCGATCCTGAGTCGATCAGTATGGAAATAAGACCTTCGTCGGCGATGAAGAAAGAAAGGTCTTTTTCTCAAGTTGACACTCGTCTCAAGAAAGGCTGCGTTCCCTTGTTCTTCGAACGCGCCTCTTCAAAATGGTTGAATCCAAGATTTGACTCTGAGGTATTGGAAAAAGAGTTCCAAAGATTCACTTTTAAAAACAACAAACGTCGATTAATTCGCGCTTTAATGTACATACTTGTTGCTGCGGTAACATGGGCGATGTTTTTTGGAATCACCTACCAAGTCTACGCAAACTGGTGGAAAATCCTACTAGGGTGCTTAGCTTTCGCCTTACTGATTGTGGGTATTATAGTCTTCACCAAATTCAGCAAGTCGTATAGGAATTACGCTGCACATGTGTCTTTTATTGCGACAATTTTTTTGTTGGCAGCCTCGTTGGCCACACTGAGCTTCAGTACGGAGTTTGCCAACGCGGCTCGCTTCTCTGTTTGTACATGCTTTATCATGGTCATTTACACGATGCTACACACGTTACGACTCTACATCTGCATTTTCATCACGACAGTCTTCTCGATTACTCACGAAGTCTTTTTATACAAAGTTCTTTCCAACGACGAGCATCGCTTGAAAAATGGAATCCAGGAATTCGCGGGTATCCTTCTTTTGCATGCATGTATTCATTTGGTTGGAATCTCTATTTTCTTCATGGCTCAGGTACGAGAAAGAAGTACTTTCTGGAAAGTTGGTCAGAGTGTAGTCGCTCGACGCGATCTCGAGATCGAGAAACAAGTAAAGGAGCAAATGGTACGCTCTGTCATGCCAGAAAGAGTTGCCGACTCGCTCCTTAGCGTGGACGACGAAGACGAAAACATGAACATGAACATGAACACAAACAGTAGGGACTCTGGAAATGGGAGACGAAGGAATAGGAGAGCAAAATTTGCATTCCGTCCATTTCAAATGCATCGCATGGAAAATGTTAGTATTCTTTTTGCTGACATTGTGGGGTTTACTAAGATGTCATCCAACAAGTCAGCTGATCAGTTAGTTCGGCTATTAAATGACTTGTTTGGCAGGTTCGATAGATTAACTGCAATTAATAACTGTGAAAAGATAAGCACCTTAGGGGATTGCTATTATTGTGTAGCAGGCTGTCCAAAAGCAACCAAACATCATGCAATCAACTGTGTGGAGATGGGCCTGGATATGCTGCAACAAATTAAAGAGTTTGATAATGACACCAACAATGATGTCGACATGAGAGTTGGAGTACACACAGGAACTGTACTGTGTGGAATAGTAGGCACCAAGCGTTTCAAGTTTGATGTGTGGTCAAATGATGTCACATTGGCGAATCGCATGGAAACTGCAGGTCTTCCAGGCAAGGTGCACATCACAGCAGATACTTTGAGTTTCTTGAATGATCTGTATATGGTTGAAGATGGACATGGAGAAAGCAGATACCCAGGGTTGAAAGGAATAACTACATATTTCATCAAAGGACGCAAGAATGGAGTGCAGAAACCATTGGAGCATCCAAACTCTCAGTCAACAAAAGCATCATCCAGTACCTGTACAAATAGTAGCACTAATGCAACATCAAGTCCAAGGCCTAAAAAACATGTCAAAATATCTGAAGATGTCTCAACTTCCGAACGTGCTTTCAGTTCTGATTCCAACATCTCCAACCAGGAAGAATCAGTATTTGAGAATGGTCCACGCAAAGGAAATCTAAAAACTCGCATTGATAAGACTGAACTGGAATACCTTAGTTCAGACCCAGGTGGAAGAACTGATGAAGAGGAAGAAAGCCGTCATAAGATGGTTGGAAAAGTATTAGAACGTGGAGCATCACAACAGCAAATTCTTGGCCTTTCATTTCCAGAGGCTTTTACTAGAGAAACACTAAGAACATCCAATGATCAGCAGCTTGTCAACTTAATGAGTGAGCAGCGGGTTGGTGATGAGTACTTCCATGCTCCTGTCACAACTTGTACCCTGCAGTTTTTGGACAAAACACTAGAGAAGCAGTACCAGAATGAAGGCCAGGATTCCACACTCTTGAATCCATCTGTCACTACTTTTGCCTCTCCAAAAGTGAATTTTTTCACAGATGTTCTTTTGTCAAATATAGTGTACTTTATCATAAGCATACTGTGCTTTGTCCTTTTTCAACCTATTCCACTGAGCAAGATGATTCTGACACCCTTAGCTGTTATTGTAGAAGTGACCCTCTTTCTTCTTAATTTTGCCAGAGCATTTCCTCGGAGATTTCCAGAATGGATTCACCCCTTAGTAATGTGCACTTCTGGATGGTTTATTAGTCATCTAGTTGGTGCTCTTTTAATGTGTTTGCCAATAGCCACTGTGTTTTCAAATTTCATGGACTGTGATAAACTCATTGACAATAACACAAGGTTTTTCTTCACCTACATTGTTTCTGTTACTTTAGTGCATTTTTGTAACTTCACTCAGTTAACATCTTGGATGAAAACTGGTCTTGCTGGAGTTTTTACTGCAACTTACATTATTCTTCTACAGTTTGACAATTTTTGTGCATTCCCACCAATTCCTAACAATAGTACTGTGACATACACTGTCACAAAGGGACGCCAAATGGCGAATGAAGTGACAGTAGCTATTATTCTTTTATGGGTTTTGGTAGCACTTCTGAATCGCCAGTTAGAAATAGGTGTGCGAAGGAATTTTAGTGGAGATGCTGAAGCTGCAAAAGAAAAGAAGAGATCCCAAGCCCACAAGGGACAAGTAGATTGGCTTCTTTTCAGTCTCTTTCCTAAGCATGTTACTGAAGCTCTCAAAGTTTCAGACCATTACTCAAGAAATTATGATGAAGTTGGTGTGATGTTTGCTTCTATTGTTAATTTTGCTGACTTTTATGAAGAAAATTTTGAAGGAGGAAAAGAATGCATCAGAGTCTTAAATGAACTGGTAGGGGACTTTGATGAACTTTTAGACAGTTTTGAATTTCATGAAGTAGAGAAAATCAAAACAGTAAATGGATCCACATTCATGGCTGGCTCTGGACTTAATTCTGACAGCTGCATTTGTAAAGAGACAAATCCACACGAGCATCTGAAGCAGCTTGTTGAATTTGGGCTTGAGATGATGAATGTGGTCCACAGATTCAATGAACACATGTTGGGATTCCAGTTTGTGCTTCGCATTGGGTACAATGCTGGACCAGTAACTGCTGGGGTAATTGGAACAACCAAACTTCTATATGATATCTGGGGGGACACAGTGAACCTTGCTAGTCGAATGGACACTACTGGAGTTCCCTTCAAGATACAAGTCAGTGAGGCCACCAAAGACAAATTGAGTGAGTTCTTCACATTCTCATTTCGTGGAACCATTCCAGTCAAGGGGAAAGGTTTTATCACAACATACTTACTGGAGGGAAGAAAAGAGGTATGATAACATGTTTTTGAATCATTTGCAACATATTGTTTTGAGTCATTATTTATCATTTTCTTGACAAAAAAAAAAAAAAAAAATTAAAGACAAAAGATTTTCAAATAATATTGAAACTCCAAAAGTATTCTGAAGCAGCTCTTGAGGTCTGTAGATCTATTATTGTAAGGAACTGACATGTCAAATTTGAGTGTACATTGGTATGCACAACCTTGAATATAAATATGGTTTGGTATTTTCTACTCAATATTTTCAAATAATAATGAAACTCCAAAAGTATTCTGAAGCAGCTCTTGAGGTCTGTAGATCTGTTATTGTAAGGAACTGACATGTTGTCAAATTTGAGTGCAAATTTGTATACACAACCTTGCATTATATGGTTTGGTATTATTTTCTCAATAATCTAGAAGTAAGATCAAAATTTTATTTTCTTCTGTGGAATATTTTATAGATACCTTAAATAAATAATGCTGTTTTAGACTTGGTATTGAGTACTTCAAAGATATGTCAATGCCATAGTTGAAGTGGATGGTTTTTCTTTTTACAAGATAAATTCTGTTATTTATAAGGATTACTGGTATTAATGGTTTATTGGTAATAGGTCTATGGGCAATTTTTTTTTAAAGCTGATTTCATCTAGCATATTTTTGCCAGCCATTATTATGGACTTTATAATGTTCAAAGAGATATTTGGCCCTTCCTCACCATATAATTTTGCAAGTAAACTAATTGCTCTCTATTATCATTCTTTTACTTATTTTCCAGGATAGTAAGTCCCCTGACTCAAATGTACAGAATACAGAAGAGAAGGTGATGTAATACCAAAAAAAAAGAAAAATCAGCAGATCATAACCAAGTGGCCTAGTCTGATTTTCTTACTACCGCTTGCGATCAACCGTATAGCGTAAACTTTTTTAAACGTTGTTTCAAGTTTCAAACGATACGTTGTCTG
>WUAP02134418.1:0-13266 GCA_015163945.2 Stichodactyla helianthus
AACTGCCTATTTTTTTGTGACCCTCCCCTTTTTGGGGCTGAAAAAGTTATGACCCTCCCCCATTTTCCACCCCCCCTTCCCCCCTGATAATTTCTGACAAGTCCCTTATGAGGGAAAAATGTACTGAGTTGAACAAACCACATCGCAAAAATAGGGTAAAAAATATGAATTCAACAAAGAAATGTTAACTTAAAAACTAATAATACATTCTTCAGTTTTGTATTTACAGTTTATTGTCATATTTATTAAATAGCAATTAGCACTAATTACTCATGTGCAAGTGTGAATTCTTTCCATAGCCATCGACACGAGATTGACATGCAGTACTCAGTGAGCATTGTGTCGACTGCTCGCCACACAACACATCGATGACCTCTCAATGAGTTACACTCGTGGATATTTAACGCAACGTTTGGCGGGGAAGAAAAGAAGAGGTGACGACTTTTACTTAAAATCTTATTTCCTTTGATAACACTTGCAATATAGGAAGACGAGAAATAACGGTAAGAATACTTTAGTATCTTAAAAGGTTTTCTTCTTTTTTGGGGTACGTGTGGACGGTAGTAGCAATTTATTAAGGCGTACGCACACGGAATTGTTACTTTTGAATGTCCTGCTGAGTTCAGAACAATAATTACGAAAAGGTTTCAGCTATGTCTGAGCATCATGAGTAAGATGTGCTGCTTTCGTGAGTCCGGAAAAAACTGAAACAGCCAAAACACTGTGCAGGTCCGGCTGTGAAGGATGTACGAGATACAGGTGATACGCTTTCGCATTTAGTCTTAATAGTTATATATTGTATTCCATTGCTAATAAAATGGTATTCTGACAGAAGTCACTCTATGTTATCACCGCATTATGTATCCTTACTAGCAATTCTTATCTCATCCTCAGAGAACATGAAAGCCTTGGTTGTTGACGCGGTCTCAGTATTCGCGTCTCTTATCCTGTGTTGCATCGCGTTCTCTCTCTATGCGCTCTACAGAAGGCACCAACTCAAAAAGAAAAAGATTTACCAGTTACCTCTTGCAAGTGAGCTGAGAAAGAATCGGGTGCCAGTTATTGAGAGTACTCCATTTTGGGTTCCAAGTTACATAAGCCACATGGTGGACATTGAAGTACAGCCGTCCTTGGAGAATCTGGGACCGAAATCTTCGATACCAAAACTAAGACGAAAGAGGATCCAGGTAAGTTTACAACATCGTTAAGAAAGAAAAGGAACCATGCCAAAGTAGCCATGAAAAGTATCTAAACTGAGTTTCACAACAGGTATACAAAATAACCTAGTTTGAGATGATGTTTTCGAAACATTTCCTTACCGCGCTACAGGCAGACCTCCCACATAACCCTATGCATCATTACTAGTAGATTTTTCTTTTTTATAGTCCTCTTGCCTTCCCCCTTTCTTTCTCTCATAGTTTTCACGTTGAACCACGAAGTGACTTTCAAGGTGGTCTATCTCTCTCTCTCTCTTTCATACACCTTCACTCATGACCACTTTCTCTCTCTTTTCTTGGTAGAATGAAAACCCGCAGTTAAAGTTTTCTGTTAGATATAACGAGATGAGGTAAGAAATTACTTCATATGTCATCACTTTACGATCTTTGATCTTTGTGTGCAGTGGGCAAGACCCAGGCTGGAGTGCATGCAAGGCTTATTGGCCAAGATATTACAGAAAAACAATTAACTGAATCAATGTACAGGTCAAGTGTATTGACGCACCGCGCGGACACTCACTGCTAAACATGATAACTAATTAACCATCCTTAAACCCGCAATTCCCAAGCACGTGTTCTTGGTTATGATGACCTGGCACTATCCTAGTTTGGAGCGGAAATGCCTCCAGCAAATGTCAAAACTAAATTATGATACTTAAGTTGTTGGCGCTGTAGTCTTGGTACGACTTCCTGGACTCTTTTACGGCTGAACAAAGTCCATAAGTGAGGCTATCCGGTCAATTGAGGCTTTCTTGTGACATCACCCTTGCAAGAAATTTATTTTATTCAGTGGAAAAGGGTTTACTGTCAAATTTGCTATACAGATATTGATAACACTGTGAAATTTCGTGGAGATTGCACGTAAACTATCGAGGATATAATTTTTCAAAAACTCGAAATTTTTAAGAAGTCATGTATGTTGGCAGAGAAAATTTTCCTGCCAGCATATTCCTTCTAAAACTTCTAAGGTTCAAAAATTCACCTCCTCTCTGAATTCTGAATAACCTTCACGAAACTTCACAATTTTACTAATATCTATATGACAAATTTGACTGTAAACTCCTTTTTTTAGATAAATCATTCTCGACACCGTAACGTTCATAGTGAAAAAATTCAATACAATGCTTATTGTTTAATTTTTCATCTCATCTGCTTGCATCCAAAATATCTGCTATTTTTTAATTTCAGATCTGCTCTACTGGTTGAATTACTGGAGTCCAAACATCTTGGTCAAGGTAACTTGGTGCGCAATACCCCCCTCGATGACACGGGAGAAGGTTCGTTCCTCTCAGGAACCGGCGTCTTCTCTGCAGTCGAGTTGTTACCAAGAGTAAAGAAAGATTCGTTGCCAGTGGTGAGAAGAACGCGTAAAAATTCGTACGAGTTTGAGATGAGCTACGAGGACTTACAACTGCAATGCCTTCAGTTCAGTGTCATGGGTTTCGATGAATACTCCAGGCAAAAGGTGATTGGTGATGTTATCCTTCCTCTGGCTGAGTTCACCTCACAAGGCTTGGATGTGACGAGAGAACTCATAATGTGGAGAGAAATACAGACTATAGAAAAGGTACGCAGCCGAGAAAAAACCGTAACAAGACGTATGCAGAATACGGGATCTTGCTATTCACCAGTTTCCATACATTCGCTTCACTGGTCAAACACAAAGCATTCAGCCGAGGCTCCAAGGGGATATTTGCATAATCCTTTGAAACTAAGGCCACTGGACCTTGACGCCTCGCTCTAGAGCTTTGTGTTTGGTCAGTGAACCGATGTATGGAAACTAGTGAATTCATTAGCGGTTAGTGGGGAGGGGAGGGTAGGGTAGGGTAAGGGTGCATTTCATTTTTATTATGATTTTTTTCCAACCCCTTCCCATATCATATGCAAGAAATAATCAGGCAAAAGTTTCGATACCCCTCCACGATCCGAGGTACATAAAAAATGACGCTGTCCCTATAGTTAAACCCCGCGCATTAATGATAAATCCCTAAAAGGTAAGGAAAACGATTTTTTTTTAGTATTGCGATCGATGGCATATGCTTTGCTTTTTACTAACAACAAATTGTTATGTTAATGTGTCAACCAGAGTCAAAGTAACTTTTCAAGTTGCTTTGTTTTAACAGCCAATCGTTCGCTGGTTAGCACATGAATGATAAAAGCCTACGTCACACGAAGCATCACCATAGTGGCTTTCGAAATCTGTTGTTTTTGGTTTTGTAAACGTCATCATCAAAACATGGTTTTCTTTTTATCAGGCGTCTGGCGGAGAAGCGTAACTAGAGTTGTTTACTGAATTATTCTAGTAAAACTTGAAAGTAAAGGGAAAAGGTGCCATGAAAAACAAGGGGTGGGTCACTATTTTTTTGAGGGGTGGGTCATAAGAAAATAATTCACTCATTAGGGCTGGCTTATCATTTTTTTGAGATATTATACAAGGGGTGGCTAACCTCTTTTCAGACTTTCGATAATTGAATATTTATGACCCAGCCCCTTCAATCTATTTTAAAATAACTGAAAATGTTTACTTAAAAGGAGCGTGCCTGCGCTTTGGGCCGGTGTGGGGAGTCGTATATGCTTTATACCGAGAAGCGGGGAGAGGGAGTATGCACACAACAACACCGTTAGCTCCTTCTTTCTTTACGCTTTTCAGAGAGCATCTACGAGGACTAGACAAAGAGACGAAAATCGAAACTTGAGTGATTCAAGAATAGACGAAGAGCCATCGTTGAGGTGCAGGCCTTCGTGATGGGTTATTAATCTACTCTGCTACCATACAAGATTTCCCTTGGCTTGCTCGTCAGCAAGTGCTGATATAGACTATGGAAATACGAAACTGGAGAGTTGTACCATCTATTCATGGAATGACTCGCTGAGAACACACGTATTACGGAGTATTAGCCATTCTATGTTAGCTTTTATAGAAGATTGACACAGCCCCTTCAATCTATTTTAAATTAACTGAAAATGTTTTGTTGATGGAAAAGCCAGGTTACGGTAGTATCGAGAAAGCCTGAAAAAGTCAATGTTTTAGTTATGCAATACAATATGAATGCTATATGTACGGTACATCAAGTGCTGGAGTCCGGCTTGGAAGATCTAATTAAAAGGGTGTTGATCCAGCTGAAGCCAGTCCTTATTGGCTATTATCGATATTTTACTGAAGTTGTTATGCAGTGAGAGTGTTATAATATTCTATTATTAATCCCATATTACTTGTTTCCTTCAGTGGCTGTGCTCTGTCATGTGAAAAACTGAATGACTACATCTACTTAGTTTCATCAGGTTTTTCTGCAGTTTCTTTAGCACTTCTACTATTTTCGCCGATATCAACATGTCCTTGTGGTGACTTGCTGTTTTTTCATTTTAAAGTCGTTCTTTGGTGAATGTTTTGATCCGCAATAGTGTAGTAAAGCTTACGTATTAAAAAGTAGAAAAAGGAGCTTGGATTGAATATCGCATATTTGGTGTTGAGTATACGTCAGTCCAGTGTGCGATGATTAAGGTTATATATAGCATAGCAAAACTGTGTTGGCGCGAAGACAGTGGACGAAGGAAACTCCTAACGCAAGGGAACCTGACATCAAGCCAAGCAATCCAAGTACGACAAGTAGTTCCACCATCTTGGCTTTGTGTCGCAGCAAAGATCAGCGATTAAGGTGGCACTTTAGCTTTGTTACCATGACAACGACTTTTACCGCAAGGCTTGCAGCATTTCATTGTACTGGTGAAAAATTCAGTCAAACTTTTCAGGCCTTTAATAAAAGAGATTTACTATCGAAAAACACATCCCTTTCTGTTGGGCTGAAAATTTAACGAAATTTCGCTTTCCTTGGGTCTGTCTGAAGAGTCGCTGAAAAACAGTTATCCTTTATTATCCCCGTCATCTCCTTTATTTTTAAAGAAGGGCCTGGAAATCTTTCAGTTTAGCTTTAAATTAGAAAATAAATCCTATCTCTGGTCCCTTTTCAGTTTCCACGCAATATTGTGCTGATATACTCAGTCACATCAGATACTGAGACTGTCTTCCTGACTAAAAATACTCATGTGAACTCACGAAATGAAATGCTGTGTCGTTTGAATTCCCAAATTAAACCAACTCACAGGGCATATTGCTTAGTGGACATCAAAGCTCTGAAAAATTCTTTGGTATCTTATGAATGTCACTTGAAAGGATATGATAACATTTGGATTAGACAACCAGCCACAAATCATTAATATCAAAAGCAACGCTTGACCGACAACTGTCTATATTCTGTGTTTACGTTTCGATTGACAGATTTATAAATGCTAATATGTCACACAGGTCGTCGACCAATCATGAAGCGGCGTTTTAATAGATTTGCGGGTAATGACGCGTTGTTTTATCAATCTTTCGCTCGGGCGATTTGTGTAAATTTTTACATTCCTTATAAATTGTATGCTACGATTTTTTGAGGGATCGTCTAGTCTAGCTGTCCTCGCAAGTTGTCAAGAGATGACGGGATGTCATAGCTTTCTCCAGCGCATATATAACGTCGTTGAAGTAGTTTCGTTATCGAGAAAATACTGCTGAAATAATGACAAATGTTACATTTTGGTACATGTTTTTGTCAGTTCCCTATTTTTATCACCCAGCCAGACTTAGTTGTCTTCAGTCCCATAGCTACTTACTTCATAACGACAACGAGCTTTAATAATGAAATACCTCCGTTCTTGTAAACTTGCGGGCAAATAGCTAAATATTACAGTTAGCGGGATATTAGTAGAGTATTATTTTGATGTACCGATCATCAGCAGCCGTGATCAGAACTTTGGAAACGTGAGATGAAATTAGCGCGACTTGACATGTATTCTAACTGCCGATCTATTTATACCATTGTATTATTATAACACATCTCTCAGATCCATCAAACGACAAAATCTAGGCTGGTAAGCGCAAAAAATAGACCGTACCTTAAAGCCGTAATTCTGATAAAGCTAATAGCCAAAAAGATATATTTTTTGGGTTACCCAAGGGGTCGGCTCGCCACAATATTTGTAAACGATTCCGAATTTAACCTTAAAATTCAGAGAACCCTCCACGCGACCCCGAGTATTAGTCGAGCGGAGTTGAATCGAATTAACTCGGCTTTCGCTGCTTCAAAAGGACTGATTTTGATCATCAAGCATTCATCCTTGGTTAAAAATCTTTAGTTTACTACAGAAATTTACATAGAGTAGACGAGTGATGGGTTTTCCTTTAGTCTTCAGATTCAAAGCGAATAAGCCCTCTCCACAGTTATTGACCGACTATTCAATAATTCGTAGATTTTGGCCTTTGCGATTTCTACTCGACTTTCCTCAGGGAGCGATGTTTTAAGTGGTTTGTACTAGGGGCTAGCAGTGAGGTTTTCAGGGGCTGAGATAACGGGTTTTGATCGAGTGGTAATCCGTAGTCTAACTCGTGGCTCAAGCGAGTCAGTTTACTTTTGATTATTTCACGAGGCATTGTTTTACAATTCTGTGACGTCACGTACCACATGCGCTTTATGCTATCCTTCGCCCCGTTCTTTCCTCAATATCGCACCAAACAACCCTAAAAGAGAAAATTCTTCGCTTACTTCGACTTTCGCCGGCTTTCTTGGCACTCCAAAGGCCCAGCTAACCCCTGAAGGCGGCCTAAAGTCCTGAACTAGAACTGCACACGTGTTTGCAAGCATTTCCAGAGCTGGGTTTGCAGGTTTCCTGAATTTTCCGATAGTCAAAAATTCCCTCGAAAACGCCATCCAAAATGGCTGGTTTAGTCTTGCTCTCGAGAGTGCCAAATGACATGCAGTAGTCGGGGAAGGCAAGAGGGGAAAGTTTGTGTTTGAAGTAGGAACAGCTTTTGCCGGTAAGAAAATAATTAGAAAAGAAAAACCTGGTTTCCTATCCTCAAAGAATAGTTTGTAACTTTTCCTTTCTCGACTTCGTTCAAAGTTTAAACGTTAAATCGGGGCGTGGAAAGACTCGACCAAATAGAGCCTAAATTCCTGTCCTTCCTCGTTTCTTTTCACTTCAATCTACTGCTCATGATGTGCTGTAATAATCTCGACGGTAGTTGTAAATAAACATGTCTTTAAACTGTGCATAGTACGTCCTTTTGGTCGCCATCTCTAGTTTGCGATTTCCACGCATGGCGCAGTCATTATCATCATCTCTATTCAAGCTATTGTTCTGACATCGCATTTTTGATCTCTAGGAATTGCTCCGGGTTAGTTCGGTCGCGTTCTTCGACCATGGATCGGCGTGATGTCCCCAGCCAAAGTCCCGTTAACACACACAGCTTCTTTGATGGTACACCCGGTGAGTTAGAGTTGAGTTTTTAGTTCGTACATGCAGTAACTGGACCAGCTAGTCCGTTTGTAATGTTAACTCATTATAAACTCGTGTTCAAGTAGCTGTAGTTGTTTTCCGTCCTTCGTCATCAATGTTCGTCTTAAGTCTCATTCAAAACTAAAAGTTTTTCTTTCAAACTTATTTTGAAGACCTATAAATTTAAAGCTGTGTTATGAAATCTAGAACTTCCACAATATGGCAGTCGATATTTTCTGTCTTTGAAGACGTGTTCTCTTTTCGTTTTTCTAGGTCATCCAAATCCTAATCTTCGCTCACCAGCTTTGTCACATGAACGCTCTTACGGAATGCACTCTTTACCAAGTGCATTTTCTATGATGGGTAGAAGACCAACTTTATCTCATTCAAGTCCAGATTTCCTCACTCAAGACCCTATGCTTGCCTCTCAACCTAGTTTATCTCCTTCTAGCCATTTGCATACTGGACTTGGAAGTGCTACAGGAACTCCTGGCTGGCCATGGATGCCTCCACATCCTCATATAACTAGTCCAGATTATTTCACCAGCCACCTTTCTAGTAGCTGGCTGCAGGGACATGATCATGAGCGCTCTCGTGATCGCATAGATGATTGTCTGTTTACGACTCCAAGGCCTCATGGATCTCTGATGAATGGTGCCAGTAGTGCTGGTGTTTTTAGTGCTGGATCTGGGATATTTTACCCCCATCCTACCAATTCTACACCTCCAGTTCATAGTTTTACTCAGCATAGCTCAAGTTGGGGTAACCACAATAACCACACACCAAGAGGCTCCTTTGACCATGGAGATAATCATGACACTGACTTGTTTTCTTTAACTATGAGGACAAGACATCCTAGCCTTACTCACAGTGATGACTGCTTGAGTAACAAGAACACGATTAGCAAACATAGTGAATTGGGAAGTTTTGCACCTGAAAGAGAACACAGAACTGAGAAAGAAAGTGAGAAACCGTATGATAGAACATGTGCAAATTCAACAGGTGTTAGTCAAAGTCCACTCTTTCAGGATAAGGCATTACCAATGCAGAATGCCTCGGCAGTTGCCAAAAGTACAAAAAGTAAGACCCCTCCAATTTCAAAACAGGGTAAGGACATAAAATACCAGGAAACAAAGTCAAAGGATTCAAAACCTGATGAAATACAAAATGTTTCTGGGATTCAACTTTCACAATCAAAACTAAAACAGCAAGAAGGAATTTCATTGCCTATACAAGATGAAAACTCTGCTACATCTTTACCTGCTGCTTCCCTAGAGAACAAGAATTTGCCTCCCCCTCCAAAATTAACGAGAACTAAGGCACCACCACCACCAAGGCTTCAAGTTCCCAAGTCAATACTCAATGAACGAGAGGGCATTATTCCAAAGATTCCTGCAAAGAGTCCTGAAACTTTCAAACAAAATATAATGTTGCCTGCTCAGGATAGCACTAGCATTGAAGCACCAGCTGTCGCTTTAAATAGCAAGCCATCTCTGTTAAACTCTAGTGAGTCAACAAAATCAAAATCAGATTTGAAACTTAGTGCAACTAAAGAAGCTTTAAAACAGAAGTTAAAAGAAAAGCCATCTGCTTCTAAACAAACAGCTTCAGTATTGGCAGATCCCAAGAGTCTACCACCACCACCACCACTACCAGCTGCTCCTGTTGTTCAACCTTCAGAACAAGTATCAAGCTGGACAACTAGTACCACAACAAATTCTGGAGTAAATTCTTCCACTAAACCCTCTGCCCCCACAGCTCCCAAAATCCCTTCTGGCAAGCCTTTACATATGGCTAGGTTCAGGCTTCCATACAATAATGAGGATACAAGTGACGAAGAGAGTGATAGCAGCGATGTGAGCAGTGGAAGTGGAAGTGGAAGTGATGAGGAAAGTGAAGAGGAGGAGGAAGAGGGAGAAGGAAAGGAAGAAGAGAGTGGCAGTGGAAGTGATAGTGAAAGTGATAGCGATGGAAGTGAAAATGAAGAGGAGGAAGGTGGTGATGACGAGGAGGAAGAAGCAGATGAGGATGAGGATGAGGATGATGATAACTCTGGTATATTGTGCAGTCAAGAAGAGGATAACCTTGGTATAGCAGCACAAGGAAAACGAAAGATACCATCCACTCCAAACGCAGGTAACATACATTGTTGATTTGACTGGTATTTAAATCATAAAAACTCCAAAGTAAGAAATTAACTAGAATTCTTTTTATAAAATGCAAAATAAGTATCCATGTCAAAAAAAGCTGAATTAAAATCTTTTCAGGCAAGAATGATATTAAGATGCATGAATGTTAAAGCAATTGAATTCAAATACTGACTATAAATGTCATACTGACAATTTTTTACCATGTAAATTTACAAGCATAAATTTTATCAGCTGCAGGAGGAGTGTACATGTTTAAATGATACTTTAGAAGAGCCTACGCTGTTGTTATGAGATGCATTTATGAGTTTTACTTATGCTTACATGTAGTTAGGAAGTATGATTTAAATAAGTCAAATTAATTTATGCCAGATAAAACAAGGCAGATTCAATAGCACTTTAAAATACAGTCTCAAGGCTGTGCATTTTAAAAATGATATTGAATTTTATAAGTGTCTGTTCTCAGTTTACATTGTGTTTTCAGTTTACAAGTTCATTTCCAAGCTCATCTCATTTTACATTTGAAAAATAAGTTTATAAAGATCACTTCTGTAGTTTAGTGTTGTAATGAATATGTTGAATTATAATTCATAAGATCAGAGTTATTATCTATATATTTCTGGTTTGTTTTTTGACATTCAAAAAATAAGTCATAAAATTTTTGTAAAAGGATATTAACTATCCTTTAATTTCTAAAATGAGGCATTTTATTCCCCCTAAACATGTAGTATTTATTAATGATAGTTATAATAGATCATTATTTTAGACAATTTTATAAAAACAGTGCTGTAATTTAAACATTATGGTAAGTCCCCTAGACTATGTTATACATGCTTTTGTGTTGGTGACTTGATCATGCTGTGAATGTTTTATGTCCAAAAAAAAGGAGGCCATGATCCTCAATAACAGGACTTTCATAAACAGTCATTTTGTCTACATGCTGGCTGTTGTACTGTGTGCAATTATAAACTTTTCAGTCATTTTTTCATTCAATTTTTCTTTCTGTTCATTCATGATAAAGGAAGCCCAAGAAAGAAAAGAAGAACTGTGGACGAGGAGGCTGTGCAAGTTCCTTTATCACAAGGGTACATCGTTTTTGTTCATTACTCTTTTCTTTATTTTCTCTAAATAACTGCTCATTTAACAAAAGGAAATCTGTGAGCAAAATTAACATAGCATTTCATAGATGATTTAAATTTGATCACTCAAAATTCCAAGAATATTTTTGTCAACACAACATATTCACAAAAATCATTATAAATAAACAAAAACTTGAATTAAATTTAGATGTTAATAGAAAGATAATGGTGCCAAGTGACAACAATTACAAGGTATTATGCATGTTTGTTTATCCTTTGTTCTTATTTTTATGCTTTATTCTTATTTTTTTTCCTTCCAGATGGCGAAGACAGACTCGTCTACGGCCTTTTGCCCCTCAAGGAACCTTGCGTGCTGATGTCTACTATTTTGCCCCCTGTGGCAAGAAATTGAGAACTTATCCTGAAGTGTCAAGGGTATATCTACAGCATACATCATTGTTTTTAATAGACCATATTAACAATAGCTGCCATGATGGTTTTCATATTGTAATTAAAATTAGTCTTCCAGGGGGCAAACATTGGAGGAACAACTCTTTTTACAAAAACTGGCAAATTTCAAACGTCAAATTCAGTTTTTTTTGACAAATATTATCCAAATTATGTTGTGGTGGTGGTTGAAATCGATCCCCAATAGGCCTTTCCCAAGATATGGTTGAATGAGTCCTGTACTTGCCAAAGCCTTGATTTCATTATTGTAGCAGTTTCTTTGTGGTGTTATTATGTAAATTATATATTGTTTAATCAACAACTCTTCTTTGCTTTATTGTTTAATCATCCCCAAGTCCATTGTATCAGATTAGTACATAGCTCAGTGCACGATGGTATGTACTGAAATTGAGACTTGGCAAGTACAGGACTCACTCAACCATATCTTGGGAAAGGCCTATTTTAAGTTGTTTGCTCCTCAGAAAACACATGACTTATTAGCGTCACAACAAGATGACAAACATGGTGGATATTGTGAATATGGACAATTATTATATCCACATCCACTGGATATGAGCAATCACGCGCTCTGATTTGTTCCTCTACTACTAGGATATCAGCTCATATCCCGTGAGTAGAGAAGTAAACAAAATGTCGGAGCGTTTCGCTGACATTATTTCATTTTTTAAACTTGAAAATAATTTAAATTCTATATTTCTCACAACCCAGTGGATGTAGATATGATAAAACAATTATTCCAAATCTCATCGTACATGGCTAATCAGCTGACTTGGCGCTGCGAGCCTTGTCGGCTATCAGCTCATGTACAACTCAATTTTGTTGGAATAATTGTTAATTGACCTTTTCAGCGATAGCCATCATGTGTTACAAATTCAGTCATTTGTATGGCAATCTGAGAACAATGTCCAAACATTTTGATGACCATAACACAATCCAACACAATTTGTACCATGTGACGGCTATCACTGAAAAGGTCAATTGTTGTCTGAGCCTGTTTTATTTTGGGCTATCTGTATCACAGAACACAGGTAGCCCACCAATCACTGACATTTTGGTTTTTGCATATTTGATACCAAGAAGTTACTGTAAATCTGACATAACCAAGCACAGCCAGTTTTTAGCATCTTAGTCCTAATAGTTATAACCTGTTTTACAAGCATTCATTTGTGAAATGCATTACTATATGAATTGGAAAATGTGAAATGAAATTGGCCTTTCCCAAGATATGGTTGAGTAACTTCAGCACTAACCATAGCCTTGATTTCATTACTGTACAGTTTCTTTGTGGTGTTATTGTCTAAATTATATATTGTTTAATCAGCAACTCTTCTTTGCTTTATTGTTTTATCATTCTGAAGTCCATTGTATCAGATTAGTACATAGCCAGTACACGATGGTAGGTACTGAAATCAAGGCTATGGCTAGTATTGGACTAACTCAACTATATCTTGGGAAAAGGCTATTCGTTTATGCTTAATTTAATCCTATGTGACCATATCTAAACAATCACAAAATTCAGTCATGGTTAAACAGTATAATATGCATTTCATATATTCATCAAATCCAATGCTTGCAGAGAGCCCTTGATTTCAGCATCCTAGATAAATGCCACAGCTAATGGTTTCTATATGTTCTTTGATATTTTAGTACTTGGCAAAGAATGGTATCACAAACCTAGAAATAGAAAACTTTAGTTTCAGTACGAAGCTCTTCCTTGGAGAGATGCTTGAATGTAAAGAGGTATGTAATAGCCCACTTTTGATATTTTGGTTGAGTGATGATCACACACAATAAGATCTGAATTGGGGCTCCAGGGAAACAATGAAATAACATACACTTAATGTCTAAACTCAAGGGAAACAGTTAGTTTTGTTTTCCTGAGAGGCCTGATGTTTCCCGAGGCAAAGGCAAGGGAAAACAAAACTAACTGCTTCCTGAGGGATTGGACATTAAGTGTTTTGTTATATAATAATAATAATAATAATAATACTTTAATTCTTAATATAGCGCCATTTCCAAAAGAATAATGACCAATAGCGCTTA
>WUAP02134429.1:0-13260 GCA_015163945.2 Stichodactyla helianthus
CGTATAGACATTCTGTTCGAAATAATTATAGACGTTCTAAAATCCGTCCACATATTTATACACAAATGCATTGTAGGTACAGAGAACTAGCAAGAATCCGCCTATAAAAGTTATTAGATAAGATTACACTCCACATAAGGAAGTGTGCATAGGTTTGCTTGGTATTGGTTTGGAAAAACCTATTAAACCAGTTTTTGTGTAAAGGCTAGTTCTATTCTTAACATTTTGGGAGACAAATTTACACCGTAAAATCGTTAGGCATGGGAATCGTTATTTTTAGCCATGGGAATTTTTAGCCATTGTGAGTTTGTTCTAATTATGTGGCGCGACGAATTGGCTACTGCACACAATTTTACGGAAAACAACTCGGTGATCAATCAAATTGACTTGATGAATCCACGAAGCATATTTCTCATTCGACTTCAATTACCTAAAATCAAACTCTAGCTAAAATACTCCCTTCTAAATCTCATCACTTCGTTGGCACATTCAGATTCCTTTTTAAGAACAAAATCTAGGTCTCAATTTCGTTACTGATAAGTATATGACTAGTTTTAGAGAAGAATCGAACTGTATTATGCTTTGCACTCTAGGAAAATATGCAATCATTCTTATTCGGCATTACAGTTACCATGATTTCCCATTTTCAAAAGCTATCTAAATTGCAATATTTAATTTTTGCACTCTATACTGCTGTATTTTGAGTTGAATCAATCGTATTTTTGCAGTAGCCACATGCGCTATTTGAGCGCCTATTTTTTAGTCGTGTATTAAACTGTTGTCTAGTTGAACCACAAGTTTGACCGCGGAAAAGAATAATAATGGCAGTCCAGCTTAAGATACTCTATGCTGAAGATAGATGCAAAAAAAAAAAAAAAAAATGCCTATCGAATCTTGATTACGAAGAGTTTATTGAGCTCATCAAAGACACTGTTGGCAGTTATGTGAAAGGAATATCAAAACCTAGAGTTCAATATAGAGATGATGAAGCAGGGGCGGATCCAGGGGGAGGGTTGAGGGGGTTGCAACCCCCCCTAAGAGACTGGATTTTTTCTTAAATACAAGGATTCATGGGAACGAGGTTCAGGCAAAGGCATCATACAACCCCCTGTTTGAAAAAATCCTGGATCCGCCACTGTGAAGGTACATTTGTTACGATGTTAAGTAAAGCAGACCTAGACGATGCACTTGGATGTTTATCCCTTGTACCAAACACCGAAGGAATCCACCGAATGGTCCTTAAAGTGACTAATGAAGATACCCCTGTTGGAAAAGGAAAGGTCGGTAGAGGAAATTACAGATGTGAGTTCTGAAACTGCTAGTCGAAAACGACTACCCTTCACTAGTACTTGCACTAACAGAAAGTAATGTAAAGGAGAAAGAGTCACAGATCCAGGATCTCTTAGCTAAAGAGAATTGGTCAGGGTTAGGATTGAGCAAGTTCGTGCTCAGAATGAAGCCGGGTCTGGAACTGTTTGCCATCATTGCCATCTGAAATTGGGTCACACGGCGCGGAAGTGTTCTCTCGATAAATGTCAGTCTGTTTTTCATTGTGGGTTTGAAAAGTTCCATCCTGGAGAGTTAAACTTAAAACAACTACAGCAGAAAATAAACAAGCTAAAAAACGAAAAAGAGCAGCTAAAAAGGGACCTCGAAAACAGAAAGGCCGCGGCAGAAAGCGTGCAAGATTCGATAGTCAATCGTCTTGAAACTGAACTACTTCAAGCTGATCCAAATACTTATCAGGACTATGGGATCCAGAACTGGACTCTGCTCCGAAAACATGTGTTTGTACTTCAAAAATACTGCAAAAGTAAACTACACGGTAAGATCCCACCAAGACATGATATTTTAAGACATTTGAAATCTGCCCTTCATGACAGTCAATCCTTTGAATTAATGGGTCCAAAACAAGTGCGCCATCGCGAAAACCCAGCTAAACTAACCCTTGAAAATTTTGGCATAACATTTCCTCCTGAAAGCCGCCCGTCTCTTGCGACATATAGTGGTAGAGAATCAGTGAGTGATTGTGGCAATTCTGCTTTTTTGTTAAATCGTTAATTCAGAATCAAAAAATCCCATTAAATTCAGCTTTTGCGAATTCTTTTCTTTGTTACATCCTCGATATTCCTACCCTTTTTATACATTTTGAAAAAAAATTTAAACGAGAAGAAAAGGTATCTTTTTGTTGGAAAATAAGGTAGGAATTTAAGTGTTTTTTGTATTCAATAGATGTGATGAAATTTCCCACATTTTTTCAAGTTTCATCCTTTGAAGGAAACTCGAAAAGCAGATAAAAAGATAGGTACCTTTTTTGGCCTTTTGCGAGTTGAACAACACAAGTATAAAAAGGTACCCTTTTCGATTCTGTCTCACTAGTCACTTTATAAATGCAAAATGCAGTAGCCAAATGACGTAATCACTAATTTATTTCTGACCAACGTTTAATTTCCCGCCGATTCAAAATTATCATTTCCCGCTAAAAAGTCACGTGACTGCTGCTTATGTGACATGGCGTTTTATTCAGACTTAAATAAGGCCCATATCACCAACTCGTGACAATAACATTAGGTAGAACTTTAATAATGCACTTAACTCGTAAGATTGTTACATGATTCTTAGGTTTCTGTACAAGCAAGGTTGAGTTCTTCATTGTTATGCGAAAATTCATTTTCAGCGGTGTAAAACGACAGCTTACAAAACACACTAGTTACTCGTTCGTAATTATGCATGGTTTGATCCTAAGTCTCTTGATTAGATATATATTAAGTGCAAGATGGTAATGTTAATTACTGAAGACTTTCAAAATTTTTCTCAATCTTTCTTTGAACACTAACTTTATCATAAAAACAGTGCCGTTGTGTTACGAATATTTTCTGGAGTAAAACTATATGTAATTCATTCATTTGAGTTAAGAAAATAAATATGAAGTATGGCGATAAAATCCAACCATATCATCCCGAGTGATCCTTTCAACAGCGAGCATTACCGCTAACTCAATGTTTTCATTTGCCACGTCTATCAGTTCATAGTTCAACAGAGTTTTCAACTTATTGAAGCACATCTCCACTGGATTTAGGTCAGGTGAGTCAACTGGTGTATAGATAAGCTCTATTCCCATTTCTCCCAGAAATTCTTCCAGAACTTCTCCCCCTTCAAAGTGATGAACAGAAAGGTTATCCATAATCACTACGTCTCCTTTTGCTAGTGCGGGGCGCAGAGTTTCTGCGTTAATTAGCAGCATTTGATGTCCTGTGAAAAAAATATAAGAACTCTAAAGTGTTTGTTGCTCGTTTATAATGTCATAATATTCAGGCCCATTAACAGAAGCAAGGAAATTGATTGTAGAATTGGGCGACTCAACTTTTTTCTTGACCTCAATACATCGTACGCCAACTGGCGCGTGTCCATATATGCGTGTTCCTACATCTGGATACTTGATCATGGTTCGTATAGCCTTGAAAAGTCCTTGAATTTCGTCATCTGTCTTGAAAAGTCCTTGAATTCGATTTTTCCTTGAAAAGTCCTTGAATATTGGGAAAAAGTCCTTGAAAAAATAGAAATAGTCCTTGGATTTTATGGATTTGGCAAATTTCACAATTATTCTAACTAAGGTTTGATACAGAAGTTTAGTTTTCAATTTTTTTCGGTGAGTTTTCATCCATAAATCCAATGGCGCTGATAACCTCGTTTTCATGTTGCAAAAATAATTCGGGGTGGCTTTTGTTACCTTTATTTCTTGTGAATTAGCGGCCAGTTAATCGATCTTTACAGGACAGAACGAACCCTAAAGGATTGCGGACATGTTATGGTACACAAAATCGAACAGAAACACTGTTTAAAATGGAGATAAATCTATGTTGCTCTCCTTGAAAATTTAACATTTGCCCTTAAAAAGTCCTTGAATAGTCCTTAATTTTTTTTCTCGACAAAGTTGTCCTCTTTAAATAAAAACTTTCTCCTCAATTTTGCTTAATTTGCATTTTGTGGTTTTGTGGCCCGTCAAGTTTGGATGCGCGCACAACCTTGAGAAAAAGGTCTATTTGTGCATGCAAAAAACTTGGTATGCTCCTATGTTCTTGAGCTGTTTTAGCCTGGCAATATAAAATGTGGAATATTTCGTTCCACAAGCATGTGGGATTATCAGGGTCACGAAGTATAAATTTTTATTTATTTTAAGGTATATAATTATGGTTTTCTAAGTGTGAATAATGCTAAATATGAAGAATTTCGGAAAAATACTATAATATATGATATATGTCACATCTAATGTTCCCGTAATTAACTATGGGACATTAATTCAACTTCGCGACTCCCTAATATTTCGCCAAGATGCATGTCAGGGTTCGCTTAGTGGTGCCGAGATGGAAGATTTGATGTAAAAATTTATGATAATTGTGATGCTTATGCTATAAACTTTTAAAAGAAAATGAGAAATAACATGGAAATTTAACGATTTTTATCAATCAAGACAATTTTTCTATTTTCTCTGGCTAAACAGGCAGAATAATATATTGAATAATAAATAAACGTCCAATAAAATGTTGAATAAAATCAATTTTCTTTAAACTATGAATTTTATATTTTTATAGACAGTATAAACTTCAGCTATTGCGGTGGCGGTTGGTGGAAATCTTGTTTGTTAAGGATCATTTGAGGCGTTTAATTTTGCTTGGGATCATGTTACAGCGCTCGTACGGGTTTTATAAAGTCTTGGAAAGTTTTGGAAATTGATAATGCATTTTTCCAGCACCTTGAATGTTTTGGAAAATTTATTTTTGGTCTGCTAGGCTATGGAAAAGTTATGGATTTTTTTGTAGCTGATTGTTTTGCATTGGTAAACGTATGTTGAATGTTTCAGATCCATGAATTTGGCTTTATTTTTGTGCTTTGTGTGGTTTTGAAATTTGAGTCAAAGAGCTTTGGGAAGCTTTGGAAATTCTCTCAGGGGATCCTGTACGAACCTTGATGTTAGATGAAGGCGTCTGGAAGGCTCTTTCGCGCCCTGCCAAACTCTTGTCCAAACAACCTATAACATTGAAAATATGGAATTCTTCCGAAGTTTTTTAAGAAACGCTACACGAGGTAAATACGGAGTTTGCATCTGAGCCTTTTACTGATCGAAGTTTTCAGTTAAAAAATCCATTGTATCAGTGGAACTCAAGGTTTCTTGAATCCTTTTTTGACGTCCAAAACCTGACGTGAGTGGCCGTCAAACGGCCATGCATTTTTCTTGCTATAAAAACCTCAATTTACGGATCGAGAAGGAGACTACAAATTTTGCTACATGTCAACAAACAAATGCTATCGAGTATTTTGCAGAAAAAGCATCAGATTACAAAAGTTAGGATAGCGCAGTTTTTAGTTTTGACAGCTACTCGCGTTACTTCCCATAGGGGTTTTTAGCAACCTTGATTGTTGTTTCGATATTGTTATCTCAATAGACTCTTGTGTAAACAACACCATAAACTCGATTGTAAAGTTAAACAAATTACAGCACTAATGCGTAATTGTTTCATGATATTTTGACAACTCTAGCGTAAATCGAATAACTTTGTTGCGACGAACGTTGGAGGAGTTAAAAATAATCTAGGGTTCTGGAGCACACGAGAAGGTTAGTAAATACCATTACAGCCTTTTTGTAACAGTTTTAACTAACAATGCCATAGCAGAAAATCCAGATTATCCTCAAACCTGTAGATTTTTCTCCTCTTTTTCCTTTTTATGACTTTGCTCTTCAGTTACGTAGCAATAGTGAGATGCTGCAGAGACTGGATCGCTCTAGTGAACTTCAAGTAACTCGAGTGATCCAGCTCCCTCCTGTACAAACGTAGAGAACAAATGATTTTGCCATTGTAAATCTGAAAATGTTCGTCGTCATGTCGTAATCATGAGTTAAGGTGCTATTACACTAGGCAATTTTCCTTGCAACTTGTGTCGCAATTATGTTGCACAAGTTGCACGAGACATTGCCTATAGTGTAACATAACAACGTGTATCTGAGTTTTACTTTTCGCAACGGTTGCGGCAACAAAATTGGGAGCACACTTTTCGGTATGCTACACTAGGCAATGTCTCGTGCAACTTGTCTCGCAAAAAAATTGCAAGATAAGTTGCAAGGAAAACTGTCTAGTGTAACAGCACCTTTAGGACTGATTGAGTCATATAACAATCTCTAGCTGTGTGCTTCATGCTGTTTACTTATATCCAGTTTGCCTCTTAACTTTTCCATCATTTTTATTCTATACATAGACAAAGTGCAAACTAGTTTACTCGTTAGCTTCCCCCTGCACAACAGGGCCTGTGACCTTGGTCCTATATTAGGTCACATATAGTGCATGTTGTTCACTATCGCGCTTTTAAGGTGCGGTAATACGGGCAACAAAATCGTGCAACTTATCATACAACATTTTTCCGTTTCAAGTTGCGGAGTAAATGTTGCTCGTATTACCACTCCGCGCGCAACATATTTTCTCTGTTGTGAAGAGTAAAGATGGCTTCTACTTTGTGCAACATATAAAATTTGTTGCGCGTGGTGTGGTAATACGAGCAACGTTACTCTGCAGCCTGCAACGCAAAAATGTTGTATGACAAGTTGCACGATTTTTTTGCCAGTATTACCGTACCTTTAATTAACGTGATAAATTCTGCTGCATTTTAGTTTATCTTTTAACCGATGTTGCACTTCATCGTGGCGAGCTTAGTGCCCAGAACAGGCTTGGTATAGTTTCAGTAACTACTGACATCAATCTCCTTTTTTTAAGGTAGCTAGTGAGGAATACAGTTGTCCATCCAGCATGAAGATCCCAAGGGCTGGTGTATTGTTCATTATCGTTCTGCTACTTGCAGGCAAGAAATTTCGATTTATATCATAATTTGAAGTGATGGTTAGTAATTGCGCTGTTCCCTGTTGATTTTCACACTTGGTGGACGGGAAGAAATGCGCCAGAAGAGGAAGAAAGAGAAAGAGCGGAAATAGCTATCTTGAGATGAGAGTTTTAGATATGACTGTACGGTAATGGTGGGTTTCAGTTTCTATGGAAATAAAATGTACAATCAAAAAGAATTTCCCCGATTACTAGCATTTTTTTAAGTTGGTTAAGCCATTTGTCAAAAGACGTTTTCCGAGATGCGCAAGCGCTTCAAATTTCGTGGGTGGATTCGAAAACGAGGCTATTTCGGACAGAGTGAGGAAACAATTCTACAGCCAACGTACATGTCTTCCCTGATATCTGCATTAGTTTGCCTAAGTTTACTTCAGAGATGATACATGCACAGTTCGTTATGATCTTTACTTGCAAGCCAAATTGCAGTCGTTTCTTTCTTTGTTGTTTTGTCTGGTTATGTATTCTGATCAAAATTTTACATTTTTATCATAGATAAAAGTGACGGCAAGGAGAGGTGAGATCAAGCTGTTGTATCTCTTGTACTTTTAACGCGCGAACCTGTGTAATACGCGCTCAGTTTGTAAAACAGGAAGCTTTCATTTGTACTCGGACAGCGTGCGTCGTTTACAAAAAATCGTATTTACTGGTTTCTTGTTCTCAACTTTGAAGGATACTTCAAACAATTGAATCCAAAGTGCCCCTCAAATTTGATGCAAATGAACCAGAACGAAATGCTTTATGGGACACAAAGCAGTGCATTAACGTATTATTTTCTTGTAGCATGTCTGTCCTATTGTTAAATTGTCTTGTTTGCTAGCAGCCGTTTTTGAAATAGTCACCCTTATTTTTGAAAATTCACCCTTATTTTTGTCACTGAATCGTTTTTACCAGATCAAAGCGTGGAGAACCAATCCTTCATGATATCTATACACTCGACCATTTCATTGAGTTGATCGAAAAGATCGAACATCATCCCAAAACTAACATGGACGTGGCAACGGTTGCTAACTACATACGTGGACTCGTAGGTAATGATGACCAAGAGCTCTGGAAAGTGTTGATTCCTGGTAAGATTTTGAGATCGTGTAGGCCTAACGGGACGCATTGTGTTCAAATATTGAGAGGGATGAGAATAGACAGCTGGGGTTATCATTTTACAGCTCCTCATAGGGATAGTCAACTGAAAGAAAGGATTAAAGCGGATTTCGTATGAATAGGAAACGATGTGGTAACTTCGTAGCTGTACTGTAGCTCTACCGTTACTGTAACTACGCATTGTAAATGGAGAATTTATGCAAAAACAATGGAAAGCCATTTCAGAGTTACTGCACACTATGTCGTGTAAGTAGTGTTAGTCTGCAACGGACGTTGTTTCCCATGCATGTGAAAACCACTCTTAAACTATAACCTACTAATCTCCTGCTTACTTATTGCCAGCCTTATATAGAAAACAATAATAACAATATGGCTTAGGAGCATCCCTGATACTGCCATGAAGATCCATAATTAGTTTCATTAAGTGACCTTACACACTTGACTTCTTCAGCAAGGAAGAGAATACTATTCAATGACGTAACTAAGCACAACGTTTAAAAGACCTCTTTGGGCGTAATGCTTACCCATTTCATACCACGTGTCGTCCTCTTGGGAATGCAATTCTTTTTTGGAGGTACATACATATTAACGAGCATTTTCAAGAAGCAAATAAGTAAACACAAGGAAGTGATAGGTATGGGAAAGCATTAAGCCCAAACCGAGATCTATTCCAAACCCGAGCCCGATATATTTATTAACATTGTAGGTTCATATGCGCCTCTTCCCGATGGCGTACTGTCAGTCAAGGAAAAGAACGTCCTCATTAACATGGTAAAACACCGCTACGATGGACCAATAGAATACGGCGTTGTGCGCACACCCCATAACGACACCATAGCCATTGGTCACGTGATTAATGGCATCTGCGCAGGCGCAGTTCGTGACAAAGACCTATCCCTAGTGGACTGGAACGAGGATGCCGAAGACCCAATCGATAATCTTTTCGCTGCTACCATCTCAGGAACTCTAAGCCGAACGGGCCTTGAAATGAAAAACGATCCTACTAGGGTCCTTTTTGGGCCAGGTGGGTCCTGGGGTACTAACAGTTTGTGCCCAGAACTTTATACAAGGAGTGCTGGTGTGGTATCGAATGCCTCAGACGCTCAGATTCTTGGTGACGTAGATGGGTTTTTATTGGGTTATAACTTGAAAGAATGGCAAGCAAAAGGTGTGCGTTTGGGGCAACTACTGCGCATGTATTATTCCGGTGGAGTGTGTTATGATCGATCGTTTGTTGAGTAAGTATCGACTAATGGACGTATTTGGGCGTATTTAAGACCACGTGTCATTCCCTTGGGTATTGTTTCTTTGTTTCTCGGTAGCGCTTGAGAAGAAACGTTAATATGGATGAGCCTCAAACATAGAATCGTATTCTCAGGGGATTGACATGTGGTCTGAAATGGGAAAACATTACGCCTAAGTGGATTTGGTCTATACGTATCAGTTTTTTTTCCTCGAGTTGAAATCCAAAGCATTGCGCAATATTAACCCTCTAAAAATTCATTCTTTTCAGCTGCTACCGCTCTATCAACGTCAAGAGTTTGATCAACAGTAATTTTCTTCTTGCACAAATAATTGTCTTTGCTTTTTCTTATCACGACAAACATCAAGCAATATATCCAAACGTAAAGAAAAGAGATATCATTACGATAGCCAGAGATACAAATAAGGGCTTCTTCACGTATGTAGGTACGTAGATATCACTAGTCTTCTGGAGTATTAGAGCGATTTTCGATATGAGTGGAAAACGTACGGTAGTGACTTACAGCACGTACACGGTACGGTATGCAGTAACATTGAAATGGCTTGACTATAAGATGGTTATCGTATGAGTGGGAAACGTACGGTACTGACTTACAGCACGTACACGGTACGGTATGCAGTAACATTGAAATGGCTTCCCAAAAGAA
Organism: Stichodactyla helianthus; assembly: GCA_015163945.2. Taxonomy (NCBI): domain Eukaryota; kingdom Metazoa; phylum Cnidaria; class Anthozoa; order Actiniaria; family Stichodactylidae; genus Stichodactyla; species Stichodactyla helianthus. Next base: position 9,893 of record WUAP02134429.1, read on the forward strand.
TGGTTATCGTATGAGTGGGAAACGTACGGTACTGACTTACAGCACGTAGACGGTACGGTATGCAGTAACACTGAAATGGCTTGACTATAAGAATGGTTATCGTATGAGTGGGAAACGTATGGTACTGACTTACAGCACGTATGCAGTAGAACGGAATTGACTTCCTTTTGCTTTCGTGTGAATCATCCAATCACAACGCGTAGTTACGGTGTACGCTAAAGTAGGGTACTGCTACAGTACGGCTACGAATTTACCGTATAGTTTCCAACTCATACAAAATCCGTTCCAAGGTTGGGACAAACAAGGCCAAAGGTTGCAGAGGCATGTATGTCACGCAGATGATGTGTACTGATCGGAAGACAAGTCAGGTAATGTCATTTTGTGGCCGAGGAGCCGAGGCAACATTGGAAGATTAAGGCAGATTAACTCAAGCGACAGACAGATGCCCTGCTAGCAGAGGTCCCTTTTCGTTCTTTCTCGTCTTGCTTTGTCTTTTCGCTGTGCTGGCTTTTGTTTTCATTGTCCTTGGTCGTTACGAAAGGAAATTCTGCGCGGACTCGTTCTTTTCCCTTTTGAGCATGCGCCCGTTTCCTGTCCGAAAAGGAAAATTTTTCACGGCACGTTGAACTTTTTTAATGAAAATAAACCATCACACGCGAAGGGAATAGCATTTTCTCTTACTCATGCGAAGGAAACCCTCCACGTGTTAAAAACTTCTCGTTTCAGAGCGGATATCTAAAAACACTGTCTGTGAAGATGCGTCTAAAAGTGAAGGTTTGTGGAAACTATATTTGCTACACTTAATATGTTCGAGTGTGTTTGATCCCAAAATCCAGTAGACACTAGTAACAGAGTTTAGATTTGATGACTTCAGATTTGCTGTTGGGAGAATCCTGCAGCGTAAAAACGATATATTTGATGGGCATTAAATTTCGGAAATATTAAGAACATTTATTATATAGATATCGATGAAATACCAGGATTTCTCCTGTTTCTAAAACTTCGTACACAGTGAAGATATCATTTTTATCCTTCACATGTGAAGATATCACCGTTGTCATGACTACCCTTGTATCAACCAATCACAAATGGCCTTAAAATTCTTCTCTGATCCTGGATATTTTATCGATATTTATAAAATAAACAGAACATTATATGGTTGCTTGGAGATACGAATTTTATCTTCTCGTGTTGAATATCTCTCACTTGTTCGCTGCGCTCACTCGTCAGAGATATCATCAACACTCGAAGATAAAATTCGTATCTCCGCGCGCCCATGTAATATCCTCTATTTACGTGCTTCTAAGCCTCGTGTAGGTTGTCTGTGTACCAAGAGAGTAACCAAAGCTAGCCTTAAAATTATCTTGTTTTATTTCTCTCAGGCTGTGAGCTGCCAGCCAACATTGTGTTTGTCATGGACGAATCTGGCAGCATTAGACAACAAAACTATTTGAAGGAGAAAATGTTTGTCAAGTATGTCCAGACATTTGTTTATGCTTTCTGCATATCCCATCCTTGTCTCCATTCATCCAGTTTCATTGACCCTCCCTTTTTGCTTCCATCCATCCATCCATTCATCCACCGTCTTTTTGTCATTTCCTAATTTTTGTTTTTCTAGTCTAGTTGTTTAAAAAATTATTCAGCTCACATCACTTTGATATCGTATCTAGAATAATCATCAGAAACTTCGACGTTTCGCCTTACCAGACTCGTGTAGCAGTCGTAGAGTATTCGGACAACCCTCGTCTTTCAATCGCACTGCATGACTATGGATCGAAGACTAGGCTTATGTGTGCTATTGATCGATTTGATTATAAAAGTGAGTGATCGAATTGTTAATGATTTGAGTAGCGGTGAAAATAATTCATCAAAAAATTCAGAAGTCGGTTAAAATGCAAACAAGAAAAAAGGAAACTGGACCTTGTGTGTTTTTAGGGGGGAGGGGGATGTTTGGAAAACGGAGAAGAGCAGGGAGATGGAATAGAAGAGGGGAGAAAAGGAGGAGAGGGGGGGACAGGAGAGGACAGGAGAGGACAGGAGACGAGAGGAGACGAGAGGAGACGAGACGAGAGGAGAGAAGGGAAAAGGATTTTTATATCATTTGCATGCCTTCATATTACATAAAAGTGTGATGCATTTTAATTCTGTATGGTTTATGAGGTATTTTTCTATCTTTCCCTCGCCAGCTGGCGGTACACATACAGGAAAAGCACTCACAATGGTGAATGATCAAATCCTCAAAAAAGCGCAAGACAAAACTCGTCTTAACAAGTATGTTGGAGAGAGACTCATCCCTCAAATCGTTATCTTGCTAACTGATGGAAAATCTAACGATCCTGACCCCAACTCACTTAGACGTGAAGTGAATCGAATCAAGAAAGATATTCAAGGTACTGTAGTTGTCAATATTTTCCATCTTTTTTTAAATCTCTGAGCACCGAAAAATACTAAAGTGCTGTTATGCCAGGCAATTTCCTTTGCAACTAAGACTACGTGTCATTCCCTTGGACATTGTTTCTTTCTTTCTTGGTAACGCTTGAGAAAATATGGATCAACCTGAAACAAAGAATCATATTCTCAAGGGAATGACACGGTCTGAAATGGCGAGTTGGTCCTTGGATTGTATATCTCAGTTTATTCGGTTTTATTCTGTTAGGGTTGACGGTTATTGCTGTGGGTATCGGTGGATACAATCAAAAAGAGCTGGAATTGATCGCTACAAATCCATCAACTAACGTGTTCGAGACCACTGACTTTGAAGGGCTGATCAGATTGGTGACGTCTATACAAAACCGCACTTGTTCCAGTAAGTAAACATGCACTTAAATGAGCAGTCATTTCAACATGAGTTATAAGTGCTTCTATTTATTGTACAGCTCCCGTTGAGTTGGACATTGATTTCCACGATGGAGCAAATGAAACAGTGGTCTCTGCCTTCGTCTCTCCCAGTAGGCCTCGATACTTTGTTTTGCCTTCTAAACTCTTTAAAGGGATAAAAAATCTTTACTTAGAGGTAACTAGTCTTAAGGTGGAAGACAGACCAGCTTTCGTATGACTGTGAAAAGCTCGCGGCACGATCGGTAAGCATGTAAGCATACCTTGCCGCGACCGTGATGTTTTCTAGAATTTTGACGTTCTTTGCCGTGTCTTGACCGTGTAACGACCATGTTCGTGCCGCGAGCTTTTCACAGTCATACGAAATCTGCTCTATAAGGAACACATTTTACTTAGTCTTCCTGTCTGTCTTCTTTTATTCACGCACCCATTCATCCATTCATCCATTCATCCATTTATCCATCCATCCATCCATCCATCCATCCATCCATCCATCCATCCATCCATCCATCCATCCATCCATCCATCCATCC
>WUAP02134440.1:0-13258 GCA_015163945.2 Stichodactyla helianthus
CTTAATCGCCGGTCAAGCTCGGAAATCCATACTGCGCCTCAGCTTTCGAGGGAATGTCTCGGGGGTATGGTTAGTGTGTTCACAGTAATTTTTGTATTAATTACCGTGGCAGACCCGGGTTCGAATCCCAAAAGGGGCACTTAATTTTTTCTTTTTCATCTTTTCTTCGTGATTTCAGACGACGAGGTTTCTGTAGAAGAAAACGTTCACGAACAAATCTACAAAATCAACAAAAGTAAGTTCGGTTGGCTTGACGTTCTAAAAGTGCTTCAACGTTACGCAGAAGTAATTAAAGAGGTTCCATGTTGTAAAAACGTTTCTCGCGCAGGACGCTTTTCTCATTAAATAAGTCTTTCACTAATCTTCATCTTAATTTATTTCACCTTTTTTCCCTTCTTTTCTTTCACAAGAGGTCGATCTCAACTTATACGAGGGAGACATCGTCATCCCTGTCCAAGAAAGAGTAGAAGTCGACTTCAGTAAAGATGGTGACGTTGACGGTGAACGAACCAAACGTAACGCTGTTAGGGACCGGAAAAGAGTATGGCTGAACAAGGTTGTGCCTTATGAATTTGGCTACGGTTTCCCAGGTGACGACGATCACGTGAAACTTTCATTAAACTCATAGGGGGAAGGGTGGGGACATCCTTTTTACCAACGGGTGCTCTTTATCGTTAAGTACATCATCGCAGCCAAGTTGGTGAAATGGACAGCTTAGTAGCATTTATTAGTTAGCTTTACTGTTTATGCTTATTTATATTCAGTTGCTGACGAAAATTCTAGACGAGAGTGGAAATGACGTTAAGCGAAAGAAAAAACAAATTATATACCCCAGGAATACCCGTTCAATCCAGGCCGAGAGAGGTCTTGGTCCTAGTTTTAACTCGAGTTTAGTGTTTAACTTTAGTGTTTTTCTTTGTTCGGTAGTTGATTATCAAGAAACTGTTCACGAAGCAATCGCCGAATACCACAACAAAACCTGTGTGCGATTCAAGCCAAGGACTGACGAAAAGCAGTGGATAACTTTTGTTCACAGAAAGGGGTAATACTTCGGTGAAAATTCTATCCTTGAAAGAGTTGACGGTTAACCCTATTAAGACCCTCTTGAACAATTTAATCGTATGAAACACGAGTTAACGAAGCAAAGTAGAAAAATTCACAATACCATAGGAGTTATGGGTTTGAAAACTACGAGTTGTGATATGATGATTCAGACAAAAATAAGCCATTTCGGTTTTGCTTTATACCCGTAACGTGTACGTGCTGTAAGTCAGTTCCACGTTTAATGCTCCTTTCCATAGTTTCCCACAATTCTTTAGGATTTGTGTGCGCCAGCGAGGTCAGGGGACAAAAAAATATTGAAGAAGAAGTTCGTGTACTGTGTCTAAACAAGAACGGGAAACGTTTAATTATTCAGATATTTTATTTGGTAAACGATTTACATCTTTCTTTCGTATTTGAATCCAGATTCATTGAACGCTGGTTCATTTCCGTTCAATTTTCGAAGTCTCCTTCAAATACTTAGTCCCCTGACCAGACCCTGACCTCGCTTGCATGCGCTAAATCCAGGAGAATCATAAGTAGCTCTTGGAAGATGCATTGTCACTCAAAAGAAAATTATAAGACCCGGTCAGAAAGGTTTATTCATCTAGGAGCCGAATTTCAGGGCAGAATATACAAGGAACAATCAAGCCTTTTACCTTCTGGATCTTTTTTGTAGGTGCTGGTCAGCGGTAGGCAGGTCATACTGGTTGGATGAGATAGGACAAGAATTGTCTCTGGGCAGCGGCTGTAATACAAAGGGAACCGCTCTGCACGAAATGATGCACGCTTTGGGATTCTGGCATGAACAAAGTCGACCTGACAGAAACCAATACATCGAAGTTCTTTGGGAAAACATTATAATAGGTTAGTAATGCGCATGCGTATGGTCAAAGGCGTAAGTCTTTGTAACGTGCTTGTCAGATGAAATGTCACATGTAGTGACAATGACAGCAAAAATAGGTAGGCGTTTAAAAAAGGAGGAGGAGAAGAAGAAGAAGAAGACGAAGACGAAGACGAAGGGCAACAAGAAAAAGATGATGATCACGATTAATTTTATAGATCGTAACTAGAAAGGAAAATTTTCGACCAAATTGATAAAAAATTCAGAGAAATATTCATCCTACAGCCGACACATCCACGTCAGGCAAGTGCTGTAGATGCTCCAAAAAATTACACACAATAAGCACTAATTATGTGTAATGTTGTAATTTCTAAATTCCAGACGAAACGTACAATTTCAACAAGTATTCTCATGGTGACATCGATACGTTAAAGATTCCCTATGATTTTGATTCTATCATGCATTATGGCGGCAAAAGCTTCTCCAAGAACGGCCAACCAACCATACGATCGATTCTGAACCCTGATAGACAGCTGGGACAGAGAAATGGCTTCACAAGCTTCGATTTGCAAGAAATAAACGCCTTATATGACTGTCAAGGTAAATTTTGGAAAGCTTTGACGTTAGAACTCAGTTAATTGAACATTATGGAAGTTATGAGTATGAATTGGATTGATAGCTTTATGCAAAGGCAGAGTTTTCAATATATGATCCGGACACCAAACTATATAGGATTCAGGCTCAAAATAGCGGGAGGGGAGGAAAGGATCATCTGACATCATCATCATCACAAGCACCATCATTATTATCACCACTATCATCATTATCGATCGTCACCATCACCATCACCACCACCGACTACCACCACCACTAGTACTATCATCTTCATCATCACCAATTTTGTTGACTTGCCACACGGTCCAGTTTTATTTATCGAATTATTTCTACAAGGCTCGAACAACTCTCCCTGGAGTGCTTGGTCAGACTTTGGGCCATGCAGCATTTATGGCTGTACGAAATTCAGACAACGATTCTGCACATCAACCAATCAGCAAAGAGATTGCCCAACCGCTGACTACTATGGGGTGGAGACTCAGACTGTCAAATGTCCTGATGCCGAATGTCATGGTGAGGTGGTGTTGTGTTTGTCTTTCTTTTATTTAGGCAAACGATATATTTTGCGCATCCTTTATGCGCACATAACCTTGCGTGTCACTGATTCGAATAAAACTTGTAAAACTGGTTTGTTGGATGGTCCAAAAGAATTTTGGTTGGCAAGTTTTAAAAATGACAATTAATTAAAACAAAAGACGAATGAAGATCCGTTATTGGCGATTGCACGACCAAAAGGAACTACTGTGAAGCAATAACAATTTCTTCATATTCATTTCTTAAATACCTAAACAATGCCTGCTGAAGATCTTCATTGAATGGTGCAGGTATTGTTTAAGTATTTAAGAAATGAATATGAAGAAATTCTTATTGTTCCTTAGTTCCTTTTCACCGTGCAATAGCTAATCACCGATCGCTCTTCACATTTCGCCCCGTCAACCTTTTTAAAATAGCTGTGTATGGTAACTTATGTTCTTAAGCGTTTGAATGAAGTTTGGCTGCATTTTTGTCATCTTTGACTTCTATCTTTTCGTGCAGCTCCTGTGCAAGGCCACTGGGGACGTTGGTCAGCCTGGGGAGGATGTGACGCGTCTTGTGGTTTTGGAAAGCAGCTAAGGACAAGAAGGTGCGACGATCCTCCGCCAAGATTCAACGGTTCTTATTGTGTTGGAAGCAATAATCAAACACAGCAGTGCAAAGTTAGATCATGTGGTCTTGGTAAGCGGGATATTCACTCTCCCTCCATTCATTTTTATTTCTTGTTCCAGCCATACATTTATTCATTCCATAAGTAACCAAAAGTTCTCCCAATATAAATCAAGAGAACGTCACGTACTTACAAAAAATCGTTAAAAATTCCACCCAAAACTAGCTAGGTCTCTTCTGCAGCTATTTCTTTCAACCATTTATTTCCCATTTCAGCTTTTTATCTATCCTCTTTCTTTTAGGTCCAGACGACTGCGAGTTTGATGCAGGTTTGATGTGTTACTGGGTCAACGCAAAGACCAATAACGATAGATACCAGTGGGAGAGGATTGACGGTGAGACCCCAAGTGGTGGTACAGGGCCTACCGGGGATCATACCTCGAAAACAGGTAATCACTATAAGATACTATGGACAATGTACCGATAGCCCGACTACCGGGAATCATACCTCGAAAACAGATCATGACTACAAGATACCATAGAGCATTTAACAAAATTAGACCAACGATGCTCTACGAGTTAGTAGTTCATGAAGTGCAGCAAAGGTTTTTGTTCACTGACTTTGATTATTCCTGTGCATGCGTGACCTGTGATTACGTCATTTAGGATACTATCTCTACACCGAGTCATCGGCCCCAGCACAAGCAGGGGACAAGGCCAGGTTGGTAAGCAGGACCTTCAATGCCACAGAGGGGAGGTGTCTGTCCTTTTGGTACCATATGAGGGGAACTGGCATGGGATCACTAAATGTCAACATTGAAGATCTTTATGGAACAAGACAGATATGGTCCATGTATGGCAACAAAGGAGATGAATGGCAGCTAGGCCTTGTGACTATTTCAAGCTCTAAAGCCTACAAGGTGACATGAACTACACGATAAATATAAAGGTTACAATTACACTAATACGATAATATGGCTGGATAATTGATTTTACGAGTCGTGCCACGATTTCGGCGAGCCCGTAGGTTGAGAAATATTTAGATGTCTTTCAGTCTGGCATCGACAACAAGGTACATTGAAGGTACAATGCATACACAGCGAATCTATCTCATGTTCCCTCTATGGCTTTTATCAGATCGTTCACATTCCGTTGAAAAGCATACATGACAAGACGTAGAGCAAATTTGGCGCAAAGACAACTGAAAATATCTGAGAATCCAAGAGATATACACGAGGGACAATTTTATTTTGATTACAGAAATTACATAATGCTATTATCTAACGTTGCCAAGTACGTGCGACTATGACTTACGTACATCGCGAACTTTAAGTGTGCAAACTAGACCGAATTTTCTAGAAACAAAGCCTATATTCTGTAGCGTTTTTCTTTTTCATTTGATAAACATTTTATTGATGAAAAGTTGGGTAATACGTTTCCTTAACAACCGCTTACATACTAGCTTGAAATCCTGCGTGCAGTAATTAATTAGAGTAGTCTCAGGTCCGTTTCAGACGTCGAACTTTCCATGAGCCGAACTCATTAAATACAATGGATTATTAGGCGGTCTTCTTTGATGTAAATAGGTTCGGCTCATGGAAAGTTCGACGTCTGAAACGGGCCTTAGTATGGGAGTAAAAAGCACGCCAAAAGGGACCATAACGATAAGAAATCCTTGACGACATTTTTTAAACCAATCATGGCGCGCGCTCTAACTGTTCGTCCATGGCATGTCTTTCCTCAGTCATACAGAAGTTCTCAACTGTCGCCATTTTTATCGATCTCCTTCAGGTGCAATTCGAGTCAGTCAGAGGACAGGATTTTTTGAGCGACATTGGCCTTGATGATGTTAAATTTGAAGAAGGACCTTGCAGTAAGTACACGCCAGATAAACTATTAATAAACCAGTGGACCTACAAATATAGACAATACATAGAATATAAATATAAAGGTTGAAAGAAAAGCTAAATTATCATATACCAAGTGTCAAAGTTCAATTTTCCTCAATTTCTATTGGTCGAGAGTGTATCACGTGAACGTGAAGAAATTCGACTGTCTCCCTGGCGACAAGTCTGGGAGGGCAATAATATGTTATGGACCGGGAATAACAAAACCGTAAGTCACGTGACTGAAAAAATATCAAAACCGGAAACCAGAATCCACCAAATTAGCGCGCGCATTTGCAAAATTCATGCTTTCTCAGCTTCGCTTCGGGAAACATCAGCGATCTCGGGACCACAAAACATACTGTTTCCCTCGGTCCCAGTAAATAAGTGTTAATTATATAACTATTTGGAATTTTTTACCGAGAAAATTTGCTTGACGAAACATAATTACATCAATATTCATTTACCAAGCTCAATAAACATCTAAAACTTAATAATGAAACCGAAATTCTAAGATCTAAAGTTAAGCTATTTCACAATAGACCTACTCACCTTGGGCGTACTTGTTTTCCCCTTTCAGAACACGTGTCATTCCCTTGGGCATTGTTTCTTTGTTTCTTGGTAACGCTTGAAAAGAAATATTAATATGGATGAGTTTCTAATAAAGAATCTTATTCTCAAGGGAATAACACGTGGTCTGAAATGGATAAACATTATGCAAAGTGATTAATAAAGTCTATTGGCAGGTAGTGACTGCAAAAGTCCTGCCGCCTTAATAACTCAAGTGTAGTAAGCTTTCTGTACTAACCAAGCTTATAATACAATACAGAATAGTATCCGGGGATCTTAAAGCCGAACCGACAATTGTATCTTTTTTTTTTAATCATCAACAGTTGAAGCAGTCGGTTGTTTTCGGGACAGCCGGTCATCTCGCGCTTTCCCTAAAATGGTGGCAAATCTACGTGGTAACATTGACTGGTTCAACATGGGAAAAACTATTAAAAGTTGCGCCAAAATTGCTCTAAAACAGGGATATAAGGTGAGATGTCATCAGACGCCATAACTCTGATTTAAGCAGTCCTTGTTACCTAATAGCTGTATAAGCTGACAAACATGTGGTCCTTGGATTCTTTTCCATTTACCTGAAAAAACCGGGAATTCCGGTTGGAAAAACAAATGGTATGTGACATTCCAATTAAAAAGTTCCAGAAAACTCGGTCTACCGATCGAGGTAATCCACTTTCCCCGCTCTTTCCAGTTCTTCCGGTAGACGCGTGTACCATTTGTGTTTTCCCGCTCTTTTTGGTTGAAAGACGCGCCTACCATTTATCGTTGTTTTTTTAGCAAACGAATTTCCAACGGGATGGATTGATTTAAATGGAAAGCACCCTTGTTCTATGATGGAATTGGAATTTAGAAGATGGTTTTTATTTCTCAGCTCTTTGGTATTCAGTTCTACGGTGAATGTTGGAGCGGCAAACAATCAGACATTCACTACGATAGCCTGGGCACTGACCCCAGTGGATGCTGGGCAGGCGTAGGAAAAGCAGATAGAAACTTTGTCTATAAAACAGTATAACAGGTGATTATGAATGGGATAGAAGTATTGTCGCATGAGTCGGAAAAGCACGGTACGAACGTACAGCACGTCCAGGGTACGGTATGCAGTAACACTAAAATGGCTTCCCATTTTTCATTTTTCCTTCCTTCCTTCCTCTTTATTCTTTCCATTTGTTCTTATTCCATGACGCCACAAACTGATCTACGCAAGATTTTTCTAACTTTAAATTATTCTTTCCTTCTTTTTCACAGAAAACTTGTAAAGGACAAGGCATACCGGCATGACCAAAAGTTCTCTACTTTAAGAATTAAAAACGAAATGTACATTTTATCCGAATTGGTAGAAATACTACTCTTTTACTACAAAATTGAATTATTTTTGGCGCAAGTCAGTAGCATTTCAATTTAAGTTTGCATAGAGAGATAGACATAGCTAACACCGGGAAAAACCCGCATACTCACACCCACCGAACACACAGAGAAAGACAAAATACCTAGGTGAAGTCGGTGAAGACAGTATAGGGGATCGTTAAATATAGACCTTGCTACATGAATTTCCTTGAAGTATCGCCAAACTGAATGATTTCAATTCGAGGTTGTACTGGAGGTCATCACGTCAAACCCAGATCTCGACTTGAAACCATTGTTTTGGGGCTATTCAAAGGTCTACTGCCAGGTAAAAAGCCCAGGTAGCCCAGGTTCCTGCTTATTATGTAATCAAACTATAAACATGACCTTATTAAAACACAGCTGTTTACAAAAATAATCTAACACAATTATGTTTGAGAATGTTTTGTAATCGAATATTACCCAAAAACGAGCGAGTTATTAATGGAGAAGCTGGAGAAGGACGGGAGAATCTACAGAATACTCAGCTGATGTAATGTATTCATAATTTCTATTGTTGTCTATTGTCGTTCTATCTATTGTATTATGTGTTGTTCATTGCATTTCTACGAATATACACCTATTTCAAAAATCGTTGTCGCAGCCGAAGCAACAGTCAACACTCCAAGGCCGCAAAGGATTTCGGTCATTTTTCTCATAAATCATGTTTGCAGTACTGGTATTTTCCAAAATATTCGATTTAACACCTGAACTACCACTGCAGCTTGCCAGAAATATATATCACAAATGCATGCAACTAAAATATGCTCTAGATGAATTAACTTTTTAAAAATTACCGAAATCCTTTGCAGTCTTGGAGTGTTGACTGTTGCGCCCCCCTCAGCTGCGACAAAGAATTTTGAACATCAACTGCGTGCTCTGCTTTCCCAAATAAGGGCAGAATCATCATTTTTATGTACCTCAAAGGGGGAGGAGTATAAAGATTCGGTTCTCAAAAATGGCCCGCTTAATAGATGCATGACTCAGACAAACAAAATTATACTGAAAAGAACACGGAGAAACATACATTTTATTTCCGTTGTATTTTATTTTATTTTATGAAACATTGCTTATTTTAAAAAAAGTTGTTATTAAAAACCAAACGGCAGAAATCGGACTCAAGAAGATGAAAAAAAAAAAAAAATTCTGAGGTTTGTTTGTCTGGGTTGTGACGTCACTGACGCGCAGCGCTATTTAATACTGGGGCTTCAGGCCCCCAACTTTTTACGAGAATGATCTACTATCAAGCGGTAAGGATTTACTAAGCTAGCACCCCCACTTTCAGAACTGCTCCGCCGCCCTTGGAATACTTAATGTCTTTATTGTCCTATGAACCTCTTCTCACTTGGACATTTTTTGGGAACGACTTTAACGAAATGTATTGAAAAATTATCGAAATATGTGTCGAAACGTAGAGAAATATGTGTAAAGATGTATCGAAAAGCAGTTAGTAAGACCTTTAATATGCATACTCCCGAATGATTGCTTTGAATTATCGAAGAAAGCAGTATTTTTGGGAGTTACGACAATGATACATAGGCCTTATTGGTTGTTTACCCAGAATGCCCCTCGGTCTTTCTACGATTAAACATGTTGATCCCGACAACGTTTTTTCAATTTGGTGTATTCAAAAAATAAAAAAACGTGATGTAGAGTAGAGAGGTGATACCTAAACCGTGAAACAGAAACTAATTAAAGTCTGCTAGACAAATAGAAACGAATTAGTGTCTACAAACTAGTGGAGTTAAATATAGATTACCAAGTGCGAGGTCTTTGAATTTCAATGAAGAACGACAACGCTGTTTTCAAGGTGTTTATAGATCGATCACACCCAGCAGTTCGTTTGTTTCTAAGAGGTCTTGGAATTTCACTTCTTGTAACACAGATATTAGTTAATTAGCATATGCACTCTAGAGTGGTTTTCATAAACCCGTGAAATAGATATTAAACAAATACATATATTAGTAGACCCTCGGTCCTTGTCTTGTTTGGTTATCCACAGAATTCGTGCAATAGACTTGGTCGGAAACTTTAAGCTATATTTTTCAACTACAGCCTGATAACCTTGATGAGGATAAAACTGTTTTAAACTACGCATGTGTAGGAATAATAGAGTTCTGTAGTAAACACGTGAAATAAAAACTAATGGTTAAAAAGTCAAACAGCAAAAGAAAACAATAGAATTAAGTACCTCCATTTCCTTAAAGCTGAGGACGGCTTAGGATGAGTGGGGCATGGGACATAAAGACCTTGTCTCAGCCCCATTTTACCCTGCTGATCAACAAAACAGCCCCCAACTTAAGGAATTAACGGGTCTTTACCAAGGTACCAAGACCGATTGGAAACAAAAGAACTGGGTGCATGCATGGAAATTAGATAGATATGAAGTTTGTTGAGAGAGGGTTGGTCTAAAATAGAAGATTAAGCCACTTTTTGAATTTTTTTCCTCTCCCTTCAGTGAGACGTTGGTTCAATAGTACTTCTTACTGAGTTAGTCATTCGGTACAGCGGTTTTCCACATGAGAATCATAGTTCGAGATTCACCGATAAGCAAAACCTTGCCAGAAATAGCTTACCAAAAGCCTTTTTTCTAATAAAGAGAAAGCAAATCATCTATAAGCAGTGAATAGACTATAGGTAAATGCTCAGATTGACTCTTTGTCTGGAAAAATAATCTTACATGAGTGACAGAGTGACAGTGACAGTCTAGACCGTCAATAAATACATTTTTTGGTAAAATCAAAAAATCAATTAAAAGGCTATATTTATTAAACCGAATTTCAACTTTTAGTTGTTTTTTCTTAACCATGATGTTCCCTTCTAATTTATCGAGGCTGTTTCTTTGTAGCTTAAGTTGGACTTATGATGGTGATTGATTCCAGATAAAGTTTCAGTTTTTGTAATTAAGGTCAACAAGCAGATAACGGAAAAGAAACAGCAGCGTCTTCAGCAAGCCTTGGGTTCATCAGTCTAACGCCGCGTGGGCTAATGCCAGGATAATCGCTGGTTAGGGTTCGATATCCGTGTGATAAAGCCGTGAATAAAAACCATGTCAGTGAAGTGATATAATATCACTTCGCGATAGACTAGCCAAATATATTTTGACCAATAAAATATTTTTGTGTGTTATTGCACCGACTCTAAATGCGTAATAGAGGACTCGTTTGTTCGTGATACGATACGGAAAACTCGTGGGAAAAAAAAAAAAAAAACGATATCAAACTCTTCCATGTGATAATCTCTACTATTTATCAGATTAGGGTCTGGAATCATTATATTTTTGTCTTCAATTGGATCAGAATGAGAAAAAAACCCACATTGTTTGAATTATACTGTCTTGCACGGAATGCGTTTGTGTGAGAGATTGATGAATATAACATAGAAATACCAGATGTTACTAAGGAATGTTGCATTGAGTAGTAAAAGATAATGAGCATAGCCAAGATTAAAAGAGTGGCAGCAATTGTGGCAGCAGCATAGAAGAAGGCAAAAGCAGGTAATGACAAAAAATACTTCAAAGAAAACATCTCTCTTTCTCTCTCTCTCATTCCGCTGGGAAATCTACAACGGTTAATCTCAGCAGGCGGCCGAAATGATCTTACTCCAGCTCGTCCGATCTGTAGCTGCACGTTGAATTAATAGTTCCACTGCTCCATAGTTACTGTTGCTACGTCCGACAAGCCAAAACATTTTATCGAGTTACGGCATCAAGAGAAATGTTGATTGCTAAAAGTTATATAGGATTTGGATGGATATTATGCATCCTAAGAATACATTTGAGGAATTGGCAATAAAAGCTAAAAATCTCCCTGAAATCGAGAGGTTTATGTTGTTGTTTGTCGGACCTGCCATATTCCTTTGGGAAAACTGTGACGCCACGATTGGTGGAGCTATTGTTTGAGTGGATCTATGAATTTCCTTGACAGTTGGTTGAATTAATGGACATATGATGTTGGCTATGTATTTGTGGTAATTAATGGACGTAATTGTTGGCTATATTGGTGGTATAACCACTCCTCGCCGCGTTCTATTGAGCTATAAATTAAAGGAACAATGAGACGATGAACGAAAAAATAAGTGAAAAGCTAATGAATAAATATAGTGAATGAATAATGAATCAAGCAATCTATCAACGCCACGACATTAAAAAAATATGAACGGATGAAGATTTTAAAAAATGAATATACAAATGAATAGTAAAAGCTATCATGACTTAGTTCCAATGAATATGGGAATAACCGGCTATAAATGAAGAAACAGAAGGCTTTTCAATTTTTTTTTCAAGCTATTTGTTGAAAATATCAGTTAGGCTATGTTCACACTATACCAGATAGCATTTTAAAATGGCAAATGGTGTTCTCGGTTCCAGTGTGAACAGCCCCCCCCCCAACTGCCCTTCCTCTAATGATTGGAAAACCTCACTGCAGCCCAAACCGGATTCCTTTTCCAGTAGTTGACCACTGTCGGTCGATGCCTGGTAATATCAAAAAGGCACATGTGTAGTGCATATGGTTCTTTTACCAGTTAATTTACTACCGCATTTATTGACAGTGTCAAAAAAGTGTTTTTCTCCCTTTAAAAGACATTAACATTGGTTAACCAGAGTCAATTTATTTCCATTGATATTGCTTGGTAAAATTATATAACAGACTTTGAGACGAAAAATGAAACTGTCATGCACTGGTGTGTTAACGTTGATATGGCTATTTGCTTATTGTTATTTCCGCGATATGTTATATACTCACTTAGTTTTACGATGGCGTAAACTGAAAAATTTAAATCACCCTAAGCATTTCCGGTTTTATATAATAGTTGCACTGCCTTGCGAACGTGTAAGAAGCTCCCAAAATGTTTCTAGCAAATAGTCGGGTATTCTGAAAACTGCCTGAATACTATGGCTGCTGTTTAACCACGCCAGCAACGGAAAGAAACTGGTTAAGGGTCAATAAAAACATCTTTTATAACCAATACGTGCTTTAGTTTTTACCAGCAAGAGATGAAAGAATATAGACCTTATTCGTTGTTTTCCCATTAAAGGTCAAGTGTCATTCCCCTGGGGCTTTTTCCTTTGTTTAATGGCAATGCTTGAGAAGATACATTAATATGGATAAACCTCAAACAAAGAATCATATTCCCAAGAGTTATGTATTGGGAAAACATAACGCCTATAAAGCGATTAAGCTCTATTGAACTGCTCCATTCCAAGGACGAACATATTTGTTTAACGATCGCTGTCCATTGTCTTTCGTGCCTTTTCTTATCTGCGAATCAATCTCAATGATTTGATTAAACCTACAATATAAACAAACGAGCAATAACCGATAATCTCCTTTCAAATTTTAAACTCTGAAGGATTTCTAAGCAGTTGCGATCCGTGGGCATTTCGTTCATTCGAAAATTGAATTCACGTAAAAAGTGATTTCACGCTAAATAGTAAAATCGTATACTGGATTTCTCTTTTCAAAATTTAATCTCACTGAAAATTTCTCGATTTGTGAAACCAAAAATCAATCTTTCGCCTGGATTTCCGGTTTCAAAAAATAGCTTCCAACTTGTAGGTGAATAATAAGAAAGACACGCAAACTTGAGTTTTTCTGGTTATTTATTTTGTTAAAGTTTTTGTCAATATTGATGTTATTAGGGGAAGGGAGGGGAGGGGAGAGCTTCCAAACTTTAAATTTATTGGTGACGTATTTCCGGGTCAGATAAAGCCAGGTTTTGGCGGGATTTTCGATCGAACGCTGATTATTTACCCAAGTGTAATGGAGGGTATAGTCGACCC
>WUAP02134451.1:0-13248 GCA_015163945.2 Stichodactyla helianthus
AGCTAGAAAGACAATAGACAACAATAGATTTTATGAATACATTACATCAACTGCGTGCTATGTAGGTTCTCCCAAGCCATATATGCCCAAGAGAAATTACAAATGGCAGCCATATTGGATGGCACATTCTGTCATGGATGCTCTGGGTCCCCTGATATTTGGGTACGTAACCGTGCAGGCGAAAATTACTAATTAGAGATTTTCCACTGCTATTGTGACATTTGTGGTTCTCACCCCGAACACTTGCCAACGTGTCCTTCAGTTTCAAGTGCTCACAAAAAATCTACATGTGAGCGGAGTTACGTTCGTAGAACATTGAGTGTAATTATGTTTCGTGGATGAATTACTGAATAAATGCCTTTTGTGGACTTGGCTTGTTGCTTTCGGGTGTGACAACGCATGCCAAATACCGACAATTACCGACGGGTAATGACAAAAATATCGCGGTCGTGTCTGTACACGATTGCAATATTTTTGTCATTACCCGTCGCCGCCATGCTAAGAATGACGTCCGGCAGCGTTTTGAGAAGCCTCCGTTTTCGCCTGCCCACATTAATACCATAAGCTTTCATTTTCAATGTCTCCACTCTGGAGAGCGTTTTCGATCGTTTCAGTTTGGACGCAAGGTCAAAACGCATCGAAATGTATACGTTTTCAAACGCCAAAAACATTAGTTCGGACGAAACCCAAGGGAATGACACGACATAAAATGAGAAAACATTACGCCGATACAGGACCGAAACAATATTAACTCTTGGGGAGATGTCCACAGCTCTAGCCAAGCTAAGGCTAGGCTAGAGCTGTGGACATCTCCCATATAGGCCTCAACCATAATGACGTTTTATGCCTACACTTCCAGGAATCCCTTTCGGTAGCTTTTTTGGTCATGCTAATTTTCACTATTGTCTTGGTATTTTCAAAGAAGTTTTAACATTTGAACATGAAAAGAGATTTTGAAAAGGACTATGGTAGTTTAGGTATGAACCGTCATTAGGGTCAGGGTCTATTCCATTTATGAGCATTTTGTTAGAAATGGGTCTCTCTTGTTTTTTGGTGGGGGGTGGGTGATAATTTATTAGAAGAGGATAGTGTGGTAGAGTGATGGCACGTTATCCGTGAAACAGTTATCAGTCGAATAGAGATTAGTAGACACTAATACTCCAATTTCGAGTTCTCCGTTATACAAGGTTAGCCTCGTTTTTGTGTAGAATATTCACGCGTTTCGCATTCTTTGATCTATCTTTGTTATTTATGGATATTTTGACACTGAAGTGAGGCTGACCCTGTAGAAATGAGTCTGTAATCAAGACACACAGCGGTATTCGGCGAAAAAGGTCTATTCCATCGTTTTCTTGTGTGTCTATTTGTCTATCAGACTTTAACTATTAGTTTCTGTTTTCACAGGTTAAGTGCCATCACTCTAGTTAACCCTATTGATTCCAGGTCAGAAGATGAGAATAGAATATTGGCAACCAGCCAGCCAGTCGTATTCTGGTCTTGCATTCTTTATTCTATCATTTTCAACATTAAGTCAGTATACGACAGTCAATGTTAACAAAGTAAATAGACACATAACACAATCCTGGTTACATAACATCGTTCTGCTAATAAACAGAGGGAGGTATGACACCTGACAAGATCACAGGTTTTCACCCCTCCCCTCCTGAGGATTACAGAACCATTGATCAACACTATCAAAAATAAACCAGTGTGGTTGTCAGTCAATCAGAACAAGCATACGTTATTTGGAACTAACAATCTTTAACCAATCACAAAGAATCTATCACAATCTTAACCAATCATGATCAATTTAACGAAAGTGAGTAATTGTGTCTATCAGAACAGCACAAACAACAAATGAAAAATGTGGTTCTGTTATCCTCTTTTAAAACTCAATTTTTTGATTTTCAGTCAGATGCAAGTCCAGAATGCCATGAGTAAACGTATGACTTTTTTTTATTGGCAGTAACAGATACTACCTATTGCATGCTATTACTTATTTACTGGTAACATATCAAGATTATGTCAAAAGGGTCATTACTGCAGCAAGCTTATGACTTATGTCCTGATAAATACTGAATCAATAACTGTGCTTGCTTGCCTTGTTAGTGCTGGTATCAAGAGATATACCGACACTGTGTAGCCTGGGTGGGATTTATTTTGATAAGAGCAGAGAAGGAGAAAGAAACACTCAACACCCTTTCTTCCTTCTCTGATTTTCTGTGGGGTATCAGCTATGAAGGCTTCCAGGATTGGCCATTCTCATTGCTAAGCATTGCGGCAATACAGTGTCCCTCAATGCAAACACCTCTGTAAGACGGACATCTGTCTAAGGTGGACACCTTTGCCTGGTCCCAGCCGAAATGCAATACAGTATATTCTCTGTAATGAAACTCCCTCTAAGACGGAAACTTCTCTAAGGTGGACACTAAGAGCTGTTCCCAAAGGTGTCCACCTTAGAGGGAGTTCTCAACAATGTACTCATAACAGATGATCATTTTCCGTCAAAATTGATTTCTGTCGTCAACAATCATGATTGATTAATGGTTTGATTGTTGTGCTCATTCGAGCCTTCAACTGCAAATGGTCATTCTTTTTTTACTCAGCAACTGCCTTCAAATGGCCAAAGCTTTTAATTGATTTTAACATTGATTTGATTAAGAAAACAATGATTTGTAAATCAATATTTCAAAATTGTTAGAATTCTATTTCATAGTGAACAGCAGCATCCCACAAAAAATACACTTGATTTGTTACCAGTAAAGTTAAGATCCATTCTTAAGTTATTTTACAGTGTAAGACATACCCAATACATTTGTAGTGGCTTATTTAATTATGACTTAAAAATAGAATAAGTTATGTTGCTTTTCCTTTGTCATTCAAGTTAATTTTCCTTTGTACATGTCATGACTGGAAACATTCAGTAATGACAACACCACATAGCTTTTTGTGTCACAGTGCTGCACCTATAACCAGAGCCACCTAACATTTTTTGTCCAATCACAGGCCCAGTCTAAGACTAGGCCTGTGATTGGCTGAAAACGATAGGTGCCCATGGTTATAGCAGTCACAATGTAAGTACGTGCTGTGCATTTTACCATGTCTTGGGACACATGATTGGTTGGCATTCCACATATATATGATTAAAGAAAATAGAGGACTCTGTAATACTATATTAAGTAAATATTTGAAAATAATAAATATAAATATATTAATCAGGGTTGATTCAAATTAATGTGTTTATTTCTTGCCGTTTTACAGTGAAATGTCTATGCCATTATACAGTTGTGAGGGCGAGTGCTGGTGCAGTTATGTAACTGCATAGTATGGTATGAATAGAATGGTGTATTCATTAATGGATGAAGGCTTGGAAAGAATCCTACATGAATACCTCATGCCCAACACAATGTATAACATAAATCTATTACCCAGGAATTAGACACCATGATTATACTAATTTTCCTCTGCAAACGATGGCTAGCATCAAGAATATACTCCCTTGCTAGACTCCCCAGGCATATCAATTTTAGGAAAACACAATAGAATTGTACTCTCCTGGGAATGGTGGCCTGTTCTTACATAGAGGTTGCTAATCCAGCATGAGGTCCAGAGGCATGGGTGAGCCATAGGCGAGGTCTACAAAAAAACATGACCAATATTCCCCTATCCAGATTGAATAACCTTAGTCAATAAAGTTTTTATTATAATGGTCAAAAATTAAATCTCAAAATTTCAATTTTTAGAACATCATAGTGAGCAGTCCTGAATGATGGTCTAAACTGCGGGATTCTGGCCACTCAGAGAACCAATCAAATTGTTCCATTTACATGTGGACTGGCTTGCCATGTAATATTTCAAAGTTTTTATTGTTTTGTAATTCAAAATTATACTGTGTTGGGATTTGCTGCAAGGGGTCTATACTAGCAAGGGAGATCAAACAGCACTAAGAATGATCAACTGCTTTGTACACATACTTAGGTTTGTGCAATATATTAACTTTGCTTTTAGCTTCTTACAGATGGGAGAGAAGTTTTCTGTTTGAAAAATATAACAAGCTCTATTATTAATTTTGTGTCTTTGATAATGCATCATGCTAACCACAAAGAAAAAGAAAATCAATAAAGCTAAAAAATCCTTCATAACTTTAACTAAATATAGACTGAACAGTGAAAATTGTTACATTGTGACCTGTATTATTGTAACTTATCCTATCATACGTGTATTATTGTAGCTTTTCTAATCCATCAAACATCTTTGGGGACAGGAGTTTTGTGAATCCATAAACATCATTGGTTGATGTGAACAACCTCTACCCCAAATGATTAATGATTGATGGATCAGAAAAGAGAAAAATCCAACTAAAGTTAGGTTTTATACTGGTCACAATGCAACAATGTTTGCTGTAACTACAATAAACCAACTCTCTGAATCTTCAATTTAATACAATATTCTCCATTAAATTTTGGTAAACACTTGGTGTCTTAAATATAATTCATTGTACTTTAAATGCATAGTCAGTTGTGTTACTGTATGCATTTTTGGATAAATTCTAGCCAGGCAGTGATAATGTGGGATCAGTCTTTGCAGATGACAGTTGTTGTTTGTTGCAAGATGTTGACTCAGCATGACTGGAAATATTTGAGCTTATGGTACCCACCATTGTCAATGATATTAGTGTGCATGAAATAGTGAAGAGGTTTATTATAGTGAAGGTGGTTTGTCAACTAGCTGCTGCCAGGTAGATGAAGGTACTATTCTTCAATCACTATTACCTGAACAACATTGTCATTTATTCCTATTGACTGCCTGGCTATATAATTGTCTGTACAATTTAGTATCAATATATTAATCCTTTTTTTATTTCATTTATGATAATTTCTCAAATTTGAAAAGAAAGGTTGATGGTGGAAATGAGAAATACGAATAAAGTGCTGGAGTAAAGAAAAAATCCACAAAAAGCTAATAATTTAGATATATAAGAAGTTTGTATGGGTAGGATATTAGTAAGTCATTTGTCAGGGGTCTTTCTGACAGAGATTGCATAAGACTATAGTACAATCTGTATATGTCAATTGCAATTTAAGAGGGTCTGTTATTATCTTAAATTCAATCTTAGCCACACCACAAATGGGACATTGCATTCGATTTTTGTTTCCTCTAGTTGAGGTCTTATTTTCTTCTAATTTCCTGCAGATTTTCAATATTAGTACATCCACTGATATTTTAACTCTAAGGACAACAGACCATATTTAAAAGACCTTCAAGATTTCCCCATTTATAGGAACATTCACTTCTAACATACCTAGAAGATTTTTTATTCATCATTTTTAGGATTTCTTTTCCCCCAACTAGATTTCCATGGTTAATCCTTGGTCCCAAAGGGTACAAAAATCAAATGCACTGACCCAATATGAATTACAGAAAGCCAAGTGAGATGGTAGTCACTGGGAATCTAGGAATTAAATAGTGAGGTGTACGAGTGTAAGTATTAGTGATTTGAAAGTCAAAAACATCCTTCATTGATGCTGATGATTTAATAATCAAAATATTTTTAAATACTTTTTTGGATCTTGGTTGGATAAATAGAACAAATTCTTTACAATTGAGTTAGTGGACCAAATTCAGTGCACCTTAGTAATAAGGAAATAAATGTTTGTTGACAATTAGAATATAAGGTGATATTATCCGACTGTTTTTGATTTCATTGTAAACAAAAATATTGCATTTATAAATTCACAGAATGTAAATAGGAAAGAGGACAATTTTCCTTTTTCTCATTTATAATCAAAACATCTTGGACATAACAAATTGTTTTCCTTTCAAGGGCTCCAAATTTTAACGTCAAATGCACCTCATTTTCAACAGGACAATACATACGGATGTATTTAGTTCTTGTTTTATGAATTTACTCTAGCACACAAACTTGTTGATTGCTAAATCTAAAGAACTATTTCTTTTAGTTTTACACACAGTGTTATTCTATGTCATATATAAAAGAAATAATGCAGATAAAATACTTCATGCATTGAGTATCAATACAGGGCTCAAAATAATGGCTGGTCAGTGGCCAGACATGATGACTGTCCAAATAAATTTTTGACCGGACATACCTCATTCTTGGCCGGTCAAACTAATGGTAAAAAATATTAATTTTTTTTCTAAAAAGAAAATTTGTGACACATACAGAGAACAAATGGATGTTACTTAGCAACAACAGGATTAACATGGAAATGAGGTAATAAACAAAATGGCGGATGAAGGAACGAGTTTTGATGTGAATTAAAGTTTAAAAACGGACAAATTTACACTAAAATAAGATAAATCTATTGATAAATCATAAGGAAATCTTTCTAAGGTAAAAGTGTTTGAAATTATGTAAAAATATTGACTGTTTTAATTACATAAGACTGTCTTTTTTCAACAAGTGTTCCATAGTTTTATCGATAGTTTGTCTTCTAGTTCATGTCATAGATTTGTCCGGTCACAATGACCAGCCTAAAGGACATTTGGCCAGACAAGTGCTAATTTTGGCTGGTCATTGTCCATTGACCGGCCGTTATTTTGAGCCATGCCAATAGGAGGATGGTCCTATTCTGAGCATAACAGGAAAAAGTTGTTCACTATTTTGCTTGAAAAACATGTATAACATAAAGCACATAATTGTTCGACATTTAATCTAATAAGTATATAATTAAGTTAATTTTATATGCTAGGAAATGCATTCATCTTTATTTACAATTATTATCATACATTATAACAATACGTACATATGGTTGGGTAGCCCAGCTCTTTTAACAGACAGAATCCTTAATTTATAAACCAAATCCTGATATCAACTTAGCTTTAGTACCCATCTTGATGTGATAAAATTATAAGATGTTAAACTTTTAGCAATTGCACATTGACTTGCATTTTATAATTTTTAACTAAGAAGCTCAGTTAATTATAATTTAATCTCAGTTTTTAGTTTGAACTAGCATTTTATAAGGCAACTATTTAACCCTGATCAACAAATTGAATAACTTTTTGTCTCAATTTTAGCTTATGATCTTTAAATTACTCACCTGCACAATAAGTTTGCAAGTGTTATATCTATGTACATTTAGCATGATGAATGGATTAATAAATAAAATTAATTTCTGACACTTAACTTTTCAACTCTTCTTTGATTCTTCATTTAACTGATACAATTATGTTCATTTTTTAATAACATCACCATGCTAAATGTTCAGTCAGTTAATATCTTTCTTTGCATACAATATTATTTCTAACAAAATATATACCTTGTTGTTTATCCAAGTCACTGCAGCCATAGGTAGTTTAGCTGATGTGTCCACTTGAATTTGAACCAATGATGGGTAAATATATCCTGAGCCAATGGTCTACAGTAGATAACTCATGAGCATTGTAATTGTAACTCCAATAGTTGTGTGTGACAGATGCAACATTACAGGATACTGTTAAGGGAAACTTGATTTTTAACCTTTCAAATCTCTTGGGTAGGGTGATGATCAATAGCGGTGTGGCTTGAATAATTCACCTAACAAAAAGGAATATAATAATAGAAGTTTGGACTCATTTAAGAACAAATAATTCATAAATATCATCAGCAATATGAAAAACATACAACTGATAATGCCCTGTTGGTCATCTCTATAGCAACAGTAAAACACTCACAAAATGTGCTGTTAAACCTAAAATCTTTTCTTATTACTTCAAACTCCTACTATTTCACTAACTTTCAAATTGTTCTTCATATATAAAAATTTAACAAATTAAATTTATGGGGAAAAAATCAAAAACAGGCAATCAAAATACTCCTCTGCTATTATGCAACTGTTTTACCGGCAGGAGGGTTATATTCTTAAGCTAAAACCAGAACCAGTAAGGATTGATTTAATTTTTCCAGGAGTCTCTATTCTCACAGCTACTGTACCTGTAAATTTCATGCAAAAGGTTTGCCCTATAGTTTAACACATTCTTCTTTAAAACAGGTATTATAATTCCATTTTTATTTTAAATATTAAAATCAAATGACTATCAGATGCTGTTTATGTGGTGGAGATTCACTTAGTGTTAATCTAGCAAAAAATTAAATTACAATTTATTCAATATTGCAATATATTGCTTTTCTCAAGAGAGTTTTTCCTTTGGCTAAGATTTATGATGTAATAACAAAATCCTTTAAGAAGTTATAAAATATTGACCAAACTATCAATGTAATTAAAGGAAAAGATTGTTTCTGATCTGGAATTCTACTTGTTTTGGTAGCCTTGCTTTTACTATAATATTTGCCACCAAACCATTCCCTTCTTTTTTAGTATTAGAAACACCAGGAACAAATGCCCTAAGTATCACTAGGGAATTGAATTCAGGATATATTAATTATATTTTGCTTTGCGCTAAAATAGATTTGGCAACATCAATATGGTTTAGTGTTCCTGATGAGATGTGAAATCAATACAAAAACAAAATTATTATGAGGCTCTGAGAGGACATACCAGAATGGTTTTTTCTTCAATTCATGAAAAGTCTAATCCAAGGACATGAAAGAAAAAATTCTAATTAAATATTCAATCACAAATGAGTCAAAGTCACAATTACAAGTACAAACAAGGCATAAAACCCACACAACCTCCTACTCATTTTTCCACAAATGAATTTTTTTTTTCTTTCATTACATTAATGGGATTGAATTTGGCACAAAACTAAAAGACTTCATTCAAAGACACTACCTTAACATGTGAGCAAATTGAAATCTCCAAAATGGAATTGTCTTAGTTACGGGATTTAAGCGCTTCTAAGAAAAATAATGGCATTGAGTCTGGGTTAAATCAACACAGCCATATCTTCCCCCACACAGAAGTCAACACAGCTTCATCAAATTTGAGGAAGGAAACTGTAAAAAGAAATAACTAAAATACAAGAAGCAACAAAATAAAAAATTCTTTTCATACACTGTAATACTTTTTCTTAAAATATTTTAAAAAAGTGACTTTTCTAATTTTTTTCTTCTGTTGACGACAGAGGTAAATTTGGTCTATCTGTTAAATCTATATTAAAGATCGACATTAAGCTGAATAAATGATTACCACTTAGAAGATAAACTATACACAAAAATATGAATATGTCAGAATAGAATAAAATTGTGAATACTACTGAATACCTCAATGAATTTAATATTTACAAATATAATAACAAAAATCATAAAAATAATTAACCATTTTGGAAAAATGTAAATTTTGAAAAGATATGTATAATAGAGAATGAAATATACATGGACATGGACTGCCAAAAGAACAACATTAAGTCAGACTGGTCTTAAAGCTTTCATGATCACAAAATTGGTTAACAGTACGTTGCAATTGTTGATTGAGAAAAATAAAGGAAATAACTTACTATTTTAGACCATTAGAGGTTTGGTCAATCAACTGTTAGAGCAGCCAACTCGTCTTCTAGTTCCTTCTTTCTGGTCAGCTTTTTCAATTGGTCACAGTCCATTTTCACCCCTGAGTTCCTTTTGTTTTCAAGAATATGGATTTCATTCAACTTCTTTCTCAGCTTGCGCACAACTTTGTCTTTCTCGCCTTTTTTGGCAAGACTGATTTCGCAGGTTTCGCTGGGCTCTGGAGACAGGTCTGAAGCATTGCCATTGATGCTTGGTAGACTGGATTCTCCATCAGAGTCGGTGATTATGTGAACAACCTTTTCCAGGCTGACAGATCCTTTGTTTGATGGGGAATACTTGGTCCTCCTGGTATTCCTAGGTGGTCGGTGGTTGTCACATTGGTGAGCAGTTCCATTATATGTGCTGTGCTCAGTTGTGCCAATATCTGAGTGTCCAGAGGCTGAACTATTGGAATCAGTATCAGTATGGCTGTAAGTATCATGGTTATTGGAATAATAACCATTGTAGTGGCCATGGTAATTTCTGTTGCCATAGTTACTGTTATGGTTGTGACCATTATAGTAATTATGATTATGATAGCCATTATGCATATGCCTGTTGTGTGAATGGTTGTTGTGATGGTAATTCCTGCGTCGGTACGGTGGACGGTACTGATGGCGTGGTGAGTACATGGGGCCATACTCGTATCCAACCCCTGGCATTGGTTGCTGCATATACTGGTTTGCAGGCCCATTGGGTGCTTGAAATGTATAATGTGTAGGATATGGTGACTGACCATTCATGTTACCCACCACTGGATGGTACCCATGTGGGAACGCTATATAGGTGGCAGTATTATACATGTTTGGATTGTGGTAGGGTTGGTTGGGTTGATATGGTGAGGTAATATAAGTATAATTCTGTTGCCAAGTTTGGGCAGTGTAGGATTGGTTGAATGATTCGTCCTTGTCTTCTAGACTGTTTTGCTCCTCCTTGTGTTGTTTAATGAGTTTGAGGAATTCTTCTTTCTCCTCCTTGGAAGGCGCATATTTCTTGTAATCAAAGTGCTCTTGGATACAGCCATTCATGTTGTTTTTGTCCAGAAGACCATTTTCCGAAGAAGGGACGTTACCATTTGATTGTGATAATTGCTTTTCAATTGCTATATTGTCATCTTGTGGCCCGATTCCGGCCATGTGTGAAACCGCATTCACCGACCGATCTTCGAAGTCACACTTGTCCTCGTCATTCGCGACACTTCCATGCGTTCCTTCTTTCTCGCCGTTCTCGACTGTTTCGCCGTTTTCAAGCGCCACGACGGTGGCTTCCTCGGCGTTCGAAACTGTATTGTAGTTTTTCAAACCGCCTACTTTTAACCCGTTTATACATCCGGTCTCATCCGTTCGAGGATCCGACTTGCTGTTCATGTGAGGTTTCGCTTCTTCGGCTTCACCAACGTCAACCTTTTCGCTTTTGTCTACAGGTCTCTTCCCATCGTTGTCTTGACTCTCCTCGGCACCAAAGTCGGGCTTATCGGGGCAAACCATTTTGTGATACTCAATCTCTTGGTCAAAAATTACGTGTTCAGCGTTGAAAGGACATATGGTCTTTTCAGTCTCATTCACAAAATAGTTCTTTCTACATTTGACTAAATGGTGGTTCATTCGTGTCGCGGCCACACGGTGATTCTCGTCGTAAGGACACACCAGAAGTCGGTCTAGATCATCCACATCATGGTCTTCGTCGTACATTATATTTTAAACCCCAAAAGATGGCTCGTTTATTATCCTCAGAATCGAAAATGGCCCCTGTGCGATCAGCTGTTCCCTAACACAAAATCATTCAGACTCGTAGCTCTTGTGACATAGTGATTCTTTATTCCATATGATCTACACATGCGCACTCTTCTCCTCCCACCTGCTTTTTCAACTGGTCACCAGTTTCCCGGTATTCCCTTGGAATCTTCCCCCACCTCCGCGATTACAAAAATTCAATCCAAGTGTTATTTCTTTCAGATGGCTCAAAGTCTTTGTAGGGGAATTGTACCAGTTACATGGCCGATCCATATGAAACGGAATCAGACAATGGCTTCGATTTTGAAACGCTGACACATGGGATTTTTTAGGGGAATATGGCCCACGGGATGTCTCTGGTTTTAATAATCTACCATTGGGTAAAAATAATGAATTATCCCGGAAATAAAATAAAATTCATCACTTCTGCTTGAATTGAACGGCTATTTTTAATGTATTAGTTCTTTGCTTAGAAATTCCGGAAAAATAAGTAACCGAACAACAACAAATGAGCGGGCATTTAGTTCGACCACTCGTGGTGATAATATTTATGTTACTTTCTGTCCTTTTAAAGTACCTACCTTTCATTCACACATAAGTTTACTAACGTGTTTGGGTTTGTAATCTTTAATCAGTATTCAGCTTAGCGAAGATTTTTTTCAAGAAATACGCCAATGAGAAAACTAATTAACAGTCAGTGGTGCCCTTAAAAAGATTTTTTGTCATGGCGTCAAGATCGAAAAGACTAAGTCTTTTTGTCGGCAATACTAGTAAATAGATGATTGAAGCAACGATGCCAGTGAAAGATTTCGCTGGTCCAAGTTGCCACTATAACCTTTGTCTTGAGCGTCATTTCCTAGTCATACTTTCAAAAAAAAGTTTATTCCTTTTCATTTCTTAGGCTTGGCTAACAAAGGTAGTCTGGTGTGAATACAACTTATCGATAGGAGTTGATAACATATCCAATACAAAATTACCATCACTCCATATATGCTAAAGATACAGCATTATCCAATACCTTGTTTATAAAAAATGAAAAATGCCAGATTTTAGTAGAGAAAAGATGTACTTCCAATTCATTATCGATCTATTTACGAGATATCTCGCTTTTGATTTTTCAAATTACCAAAGCGGAAGGGAACTCAAGCGGAAAAAGTGATTAGGGCTGCCGTTTACAAATACATTATGATGCAATGGTTGCTTAGATACCACTTGGAGCTGCATCAGTCTTCTGAAATGTCCGAATTCGTTCGACTCCCACCAATATCATGTCATTCGAAAGAGAGGGGTAAATATAGTAATCACACATGAAACCGGATCGTTTAGACTCGACAAGTTTCGTCGGCCAGAGGTGCGCTAGAATCAGTATTATGAGATGGGTCGAAATCTGAGCGATAAAATCAGAATCTGAACCAGAGAAGTATATGACTGAAGAAACAAATAGAATTTACAGCAATAAAGTAGTAAACAAACAAAAAATAACTGCTGTCAAAGTAACATTTGTGTATTTACAATAGTTTAATATTCACGGTGAAGCACTTTTAGAAAAAAGTGAAGATAAGACGCTGAAAATACTTCACCCAATCACAATCTTTGATCATGATACTCTGCTATTATCAGTGTTAGACATTGTCAACCATCTATACTGTCTCCGAGGCAACCGTCTAAAGACTAAAAAATTTTAATTTTAAACAAGAGTGAAACCGATAAGTAAAATTTTTGATTTACATCGCGACGCGCAAAAGTATGACCATCTTTAATGTATTCGCATACTTTTGTGCACGGGATTTTGTACGCTAAACTGACACATTTAGATGAGAAGCTGTCTGGTTTTACCAAATATGGCGAGTAATAGCTTGTTGGTCAACAAAATCCCGTGCATAAAAGTATGCGAATACATTAAAGGTGGTCATACTTTTGCGCGACGCGCTGTAATATTATACGCCTGCAGGTCGAGTTTTACGTTCATCCCACATCATCGGTTATTCACCATCAGGGCATAGTACTAACTATGATCAGGGATGGTTGTAATCTATAATGCACCCATAGATGTTAATTCGGCCAGTT
>WUAP02134462.1:0-28748 GCA_015163945.2 Stichodactyla helianthus
GGGAAGCCATTTCAGTGTTACTGCATACCGTACCGTGTACGTGCTGTAAGTCAGTACCGTATGTTTCCCACTCATACAATAACCATTCTTATGGGAAGCCATTTCAGTGTCACTGCATAACGAACCGTGTTCGTGCTGTAAGTCATTACCATTTCCCACTTGTACGAAATCCACTCAATGTAAAGGAAACACATTAACCTACTATTATTTGCTGGTTCATCTTGAGTAGCGACACCATTCAGGATGTGATCAGTGGTCAAGTCTACCTCTCCTTTGTCAGAGGTATTGGCCTTTTCTTCTCTATTGCCTTCTTCTGCTTTAATAGACTCGTTGTCATGGAAACAGCCATCACACACACAGTCCAGCTGTGGCAGGTCGTCAGGGCAACACTCGCAATGAAACTCTTGGCACATGATTCAAGTGATGGCTGAAGATGAGAAAACACAAATAAATAAACAAATAAATAAAATAAAATAAAATTTTAAAGAAATTACCACAGCCGAATTCATACTCAAAAATTTGCACTAATTGAAATAATATTTACTGGTTTCTTATTCTCTACTTTGAGAGCCACTTTTCATAAATACAATAGCTTGTTATCCTTCACTGCACATGAAAACTACTGTGTCTGTACAGTAACCCTCACATTTGATGCAAATAAGCCAAAATGAAATGCTTTATGGGTCATAAGAAAGCATTGTACTGACATATGCACTGGCAATGTCCTTCATGGGTGAATGCAGTTAGCAATAGGCCACTTCTGAGCTCTCAAAAATGGTACATAAAGGAAAAGCTTCGTGTGGAATCACGCTTGGTGGTGTGAAATAACTGATATTTTTTGACTTTTTCTGTTGCTTAAAAGTTTATTTTTACGAGTGAACTGTGAACAAGTCATAGAGAAAAGAGTGACAACAGAACAAGTCAGTTGTTTCAAGCCATGAAGTGTGATTTTGCATAAAGCCTTGCCTTCATGCATCATTTTCAACTAGGAAGTGGCCTAATGGGTTAGTGTTATCATTGGATGTGATTTGATGGTATTCAGCATAAGTGTATACCTTGCATTACCTGGTCCAGCTGTCCTTAAAAAAACCCCACAGGATTTCCCCCCTTGACATTCGAGGTTACTTTCCCTAGGTCCAAGAGGTTTCTGTTCCTTTCTTTTTCTCTGGCGCTCCTTGCTTCATGAGAAAAGGAACAAGGAAAGAAAACCTCTGACACCAGGGTAGAGGTTACTGGGTCATGAAATTATTTACAACATACTTTTATTATCTACATGTAAACAGGATGTGAAAGATATCAACAAAACCCAGATAACCTAGTATTAGATAAGAGTTCAAGTTGGTATTAAGACATTCTGATAATACTGCAAATTTGCAGAATTGTTTATACATTTTAGGAATTTTTGCTTGCTCAGTAAGACCTTTCCTGAATTTGCTTGGATGATCATGAAACAATGGTTCCAAGTCAAGACTGAACTTGATTCTTTTGTTTATCAAGGTCAACCTTGACTTGAAACCATTGTTACATGATCATCCAAGTGAATTCAGGAAAGGTCTATACCTTCCAAGTTATTTAGAAGCTATGTCTGTCTATCTGTCTGTCTGTCTGGGTAGTTGAGTGACTTGTTCACTGTATTGTTGTCTGTCTGTCTGTGTTTTATAAAATAAACAAGCTTTTAGCACTAAATGGATTTGTCTGGTCCTATGTTCAAGTGGTATTTTCTAACTGAAAACTATTGACAGTTTAATCTGACAGATTTGAGTTCTACGAAGTCCAAAACTATTACACTTAGTGAAATTTTATCTGTAAATACTGTATAAACAACATGTGAAATGATTTTGAGAACAAAAAATGAAGACTGGAGATTTTGACCAACAATGCTTTGCACAATTATTTGTTTGCCCAGCTGGTTTCTTTCAATACCTTATTGAAAGCAGAGGGCTGAAAAATGGAAATGCAAAAGCCAGGAATACAAATAGCTGACAGATAACATAACTGCTGCTCTCACAGCTACCTCTATGGACAATGTAAATGTTTTTCATACCATATAGTTTTTGAAAATACTAAGTTGCAGTGCTAATCCCAAATGTATTCACGACCATATTCAACATAAATTATTTTTATACACAGGCTTTTTCCCTGCCAAACAAGCTTTTTCTGCCTTATTTTCTAAAACTAGACAGTTTTACATAGAAATATGTAGGTTCACGTACAAATGCCTGTGCATAGAAGTAGGTGAACACATCAAATACATTATTTTTCACAGTAACTTTTACTAATGAGTATTGGAAGTATTTACCCATTTTTTTTTTTTGAATATCAATATTCAACTATTCAAAACTAAAATCCTCATAAATAGAGCTCTCATATACTTGCCTAGAATGCTGTCCAGTAGAAATTTATGAAATAAAGTTCTGATAAGTTGAAGATATATTTTCTTGCACTATTCAGCTTTACAATCAAGCAAAAGTGAAGTGATGTAAAGCAAGATGTGCCTACTAATTCTTTTCCAAAGTTCAATGTAATGTTATATCATCAATCTCAAGGAAGTTGTTCTTAAAACATGGTCCTAAACATGTCTAACTCTGACAAAATTCCATCCTGTATCATCAGAGGAAAAGGAGGTCCACACTGAGACTGTGGAATGCATTTTATCAAGATTATGAAAGGGCTACTATACATAAGACCCTTAAGCTATGTAAACATTGACAAAGGCAAGGAATCTGCCAATCACTTTGGGACCACAGGAAAAAAAATTGAAAAACCATTTATGGTTTTTTGAATGGGAATTGCCCATAACTATTGAAAAAAACATCTATGGTTTTG
The DNA here is from genome assembly GCA_015163945.2 of Stichodactyla helianthus. Classification (NCBI taxonomy): domain Eukaryota; kingdom Metazoa; phylum Cnidaria; class Anthozoa; order Actiniaria; family Stichodactylidae; genus Stichodactyla; species Stichodactyla helianthus. Next base: position 2,827 of record WUAP02134462.1, read on the forward strand.
CTGAACACTAACCATCAATGTTTATGTTTATTAATGTTTTTTATTTACAGAAAACCATCATGGTTTATAATGAAAACATTGTTCATGGTTTTTAATTTTTTTTTCCTGTGGACATGTGACATTGTTTTGTAGACTTAATACAGGTATTTAGGGTGTCAATTGATTGTAAAATATGTTCTAAATAAACAAAATTTATTTTCTTATAAGAGATAATTAATTCCCTTATGGCTGAATAATGGATAAATTTTCTTAATACTGGAGCAAAGGATTGGCTTTAAAGTGCTAGCTATTTGGTTTAGAAAATAGCATGTTTGCATGATGGTATAATTTACTACCAAGACCAGAATGCTTTGAGTTTCTTCTATTGTCAGGCAAATTTTACCAATTGTCTCTTTATTTGCAGGAGAGTAGAAAAATCTGAATGAGAAAGCAATTCTTTGACTAAACATTTTCTTACATAGTCATAAGGGTGAATGTTTCCAAGCCTTTTTGAAAAAATTTGGTTAAAATATCAACTGTTGATAAATTGCTCATAATCCGTTTAACCTCAAAACTTAAATAATATGTTCTAATATTATAGTGTACCAAGAGAAAATATTTAATGTCTGTAGTTTGAAATTAATATACAGTAAAGTCTAAAAATTATTCATATTTTTACACCATCAAAGACAGAGTTCCTGACAATCAATTAAAAAGATCCAAAATTTTATTAAAAGTAAGTACAAAGCAGGTTTCAACAGTTCCCACAAGCTAGAGTGCTAATATTATCTTCTTTTGTGCAAAGAAATACCATGAGGTCAGAGAAAAACAAAACAAAAAAAGCAAACAAATAAGAAAAAGAAAAAGTGACAATATTGATCAAACAAAGTTGGCAAGCTTTGAAATTCTTTGAAGGAAAATGGTTCAAAACTATATAATTTGAAAGTAGTTTATACAAATTTCCTTACACTAGAATTCTAACTTGACAGTGAGGCTTTAAATGGATGGTACTCCAATGGAGTATACAGGCAATATGATTCGTTCTGCTCAATAAAAGAAATGGCAAAGTGGGCCAGAGGTTCTCTCGCGGCACTGAAACCATAGGGACAGACAAAATGCTTGACAATGTTGTCTAAGACTTATGGGCAGAAAAAAAAACAAGCTTGAAATGTATTTTGAGTTTAATCTAACGATACAAGTGGCAATATGATTCGTTCTGCTCAATAAAAGAAATGGCAAAGTGGGCCAGAGGTTCTCTCGCAGCACTGAAACCTATGACTGAAGCACTGGAGCAAGAGAGCATTTAGAACCCAGGGTACTTTATAGCACTTAAATTGCTTTTTATTGCTGTTAGTAAATTGTACAAATAATAAAAAAATGGAAGAAAAATTCTGAAAGTGTCAAAAAAATATGTTAAACTCTGTTTTGAGAATTTTTGTGAAATTGCCTACTTTCCATACATCAGTATACTGGTCAAACACAAAACATCCACTAAAAATTGTAAGGTACAAATTTGAATAATTCTTTGAAACTAATCTGCAGTCTTGACTAAATGCTTTGTTTGGTAAATGACTAAATGCTAATGACTAAATGCTAATTGACTAAATGCTTTGTTTCGGTTCGAATCCCAGCGAGGTTGGAAATTAATTTTTCCGAATTTATTTCCGAGGGTCTTTCGCCTGGAATAACCTCATTTCCTAATCACTATAACTTTCCATTATTTCTAGCTTTGTTTGGTAGTTGACAAGTGGTCAATTCCAACTTTAATTTTACAGCAGATTCAGTTTGAGCATTAATAATGGCACTGTACTAGTCTGACATGTTCCAGTCTAAATATTTGAGAAGAGAATTGCATTTGACAACTTTAAATCTAATTCACTTAAATTGGTTATCAATTTCTCTCCACTGGGTGCTGTTTTATTTTTTGCTGAGCTTTCAAACATATTATCAATGTCCAGCAATGAATGATCTATATCATTGCCCTAAAGATGGAAAGTATATGTCCAAAAGCTTGGTGAAAAATGCTAGGGACAAGTATTGTTTTCTTTTCTCCAGGTCACACCACCGTCATGTGAACAGAGCTTTTTCCGTGACTCCTGCTTGTTCATCAAAATCAGTACATTGAAAGAAACATTAATTGTGTACTGATAGCATTAATTCAGACAAGAAAGCTTTTTGCTCTCTCTAAAGTTATACAAGATGATTTGTAATAACGATTTTTTTGTGCTGCCAACGATGTTGTGTGAAAAATTGTTCTCATGTAACATGCAGGACAATTTTCCATGCAATCTCTGTCATGGCAACATGTTGGGAGTTTTCAAATTGCCTTCAAAAACTTGCAACATCACTAAAGGTTTCCTGGCCCAGTAACCTACTAGCCTCTGTCCAACATATACACCCTAAAATATACAGCTACTGGTATTGTTGTTAAGTGTGTTACTACAAATATAGTTATTATAGAAGTTTTAAAGACTTTTATATTTAAAATGTCAACTTTCCCCAAAATTTGCTTAAAAGAGGGTCTTACGTCAGCTAAAGCTTATGTATTAATAAAACTTACAGGCCTTTCACAAAAGCTCAGCATTGTTGGAACAAAATATAGTAAAATACATGTCCTATTGATAGCGTCATGTTGAGTATTCGGCCTTCATACGAGAATAATATTAATAAAGGAGGATACATTTCCAAATATTTCGTGAAAAGTAAGCTGAATAAAGCTCACGTTCTTTAAGGCAACTATCCTTTTGTTAGTCAAGCTTTATTCAATGTTGTTCAACTTTAGAAGCATAGAAAATGTGGAAGTCTTAAACCGGGAATACATTTAAACGAATCATTATATCAAACATCAAGCTGTGATTAACATTGGTCGACAATTTTATAAACATATAGTTAGCTCACCACACAAAGTGAGAACAGTGCGAGACAAAGTGAGAAAACAAAATGGCGCGCCCTATCGAAGATTCAATAAAAATTATAAAGGAGTGTAATTCTGAATATCCAAAGGAACCATTACTTACTTTGGTCCATGCTCTTGGTATTTTGACAGATATCAAAGGCTTAAAAGTCTTACGAAATAAAAAAATATACCGTCTCGTTTTACAAATACGTGTAGTTCAAAGTACGAGCAGTCAATCACAATGACTCGAATCACGGGATCCGCAGAACAGGTACTTTGGATCCATTAGGGACCTTAAGCATCTGGGACGTAGACGTCTAGGACGTTGACCTGAATATAATTATCTGCGGTTGTGTGTAATGTGCATGTCTGAAAGCCGACCGTCGTGAAGCTAAAACTTCGTCCTGAACGTGAAATTTGCTCAGTTCACGTTCTCGAGAAAACGAGAGAAAACTCTTCACAAATCCTCGGTCTAAATTCAACGTCCTGGACGTCGACGTCCCAGATGCTTAAGGTCCCTATTTAAGGAAGAATAGGAAGTACGTCATAGGAACCAACGGAAGTTGTGTAAGCGTCACCATACATCACGTGATATGATACGAGAGTCCATCACAGATGTGTTGAAGTTGCCTTCCGCTCGAGAAAATTTCTGAAATATTCTGATTTTGAAGCTCATATTCTGCCCGATTTTACATCTTAGGGTCCGAGAAGAGAGTTTGAAAGGTTTTCAAGAAGCTAAAATGTCTTTAGAGGATCCTTTCTTCGTTGTTCGAGAGTATGTATATTTCATTATCTTTGCTTTTCTTGTCTCATCGATTTTTCCTTCGATTTATCAAACTAGAATCAATACATCTTTGTTTTCCCCATAAATTATCGTTTGATGTTTTCATTTTTTGTGTGTGAAAGATTTTTTAGCGGCGTTTCTTCATAATCGGCTAATGGAGTGGTCAAAAATTAATGACGTTTTGGTCTATATCCTGGAGTATGCTCTCTGGCTATCTCTGACATGACGGACTGTCTTCTAGAAAAAACAATTTTTCAATTTCGTTGCATGTGTCGGTATGGAGGCTATGCAATTCTCTCTTTGGTTACACTGAATTAATACACCAGAACATTCCTAAACAAAGTTTTCATTAAATATTTAGACATTTCATAGTATATGTTGCTTGCTGGCTAGCAACAGGGATCTGAGATAAACAAAACATAGTTTCAGAGATTTGCTCATTCATGAATATATATTATCGTTTTACATTTGTAAGAATGACACGCATTCAAATATACAACGGTTAGAGTCAGGAATCAATTTGTTTGGCAGAAGTGAAAAAGGGGGACATGTAAAACCACATCTACATGAACAAGTTTTCCTTGAGAAATCTCCTTTGTGGGTGTAGATGCTGAATAATAGAGAAGTTTTCTTATGACTGTTAAAAACTCACAGTACTGAGATGTTGTGCCATAACCTTCATGGTGCCATGTCAAAGCATTTTTATTGGAATAACAGTGATATCACATCCTGTGGTTTGCTTGTTGTCAATCCCTTACTATGATGTTTCACAGTCATTTGTACAGGGCTTGAAAGAGCTACCTGCCAATGGCCAAAATGCAGGTAATTTTACTACTGGCAGGTGAAAAGAATTCATTTTTAAACTGTCAAACAGAAAATAGAATGGCATTGGAAATTTTGTTCCACCAAAATTATTTGTCCTACAAAAAATAAAAAAACTGTCTGGCCATTTTTATTTTTTATTTCAAGCCTTGTTATAAACTGGTCTACTGGTATTTGAGCATTGAAAATAACGTTATCTAACGTACAGAATCTTACAACATTAATTTTAACAAATCCCATATTTCACAGTTTCATCCAGGACTTACCATTTTGATGTGACTTGTAAAAGCATTTGTAGAATGATTTATATCTATTTTATTGTCATTAATTTAGATTTTTTTTTACAACTTACCAGTGAAGTCCAAAAAGCTGTTAACAAAGTAAGGACACTATATGGAAGATGGCAAGAATTACTGAACGATTCACGTATGGCAGGAAGAGAAGAATATGAATGGACTACTAATGAGCTTAAAAATAATATCAGAAGCATTGAATGGGATTTGGAAGACCTAGATGAAACTATTGGCATTGTTGAAGCCAATCCAAGAAAGTTTAATATGGATGTATCTGAACTTAATAAAAGAAAACTGTTTGTAAGGCAAACCAGAGATGATATTAATTCTATCAAAGAGCATTTGAATAGTCCATCAGCAAAGACAAGAGTAGAGAATTCTACAAGACAAGTGAGTTTGTTTTTACAAAATACCTGTAGAATGCAAAAATGAAATCAACTTATTACTTATTTGTCTGGCTACTGATTTGTTAGAGTAGATTTCGTATGACTGTGAAAAGCTTGCAGCACAAACACTGTCATGACGTAGTCAAGGCATGGCTTAGATCAAGGCAAGTCAAAATTGTAGAAAACATCACAGTTGTAGCAGTGCACACTAATGACACTGACTGTGCAGCAAGCTTTTCACTGTCATAATGAAATATGCTCTATTTACTTGAGTGCTCTGTCTTGTCTGTTAAAGAAATCATGAAACAGAAACAGAAACTGATATTTAAAAGTTTAATAGACATATTAAATATACACAAATGTTCAATGGAATTAGTGTCTGCTAACCTCCATTAGACTAATAACTCTTTTATGGGTCAAGTGCCATCACTCTAATTCTGCTGTTACTACTGATCTACTACTAACCAATGTGCTAGTTCAGATGCTCTCCCTCCTTACTCTCCTCCTAAACCATCTACCACTTCTACATCTACTTTAGCAATCAATTTTGCTGTTGGTACTAAATAAAGATCAAACAATTATGGAGGTTGACATATTGGCAATATGACCAACTTTCTCTAGTTTAAGGGACAGGACCCAGACTTGATTGTAGACTTCTGGGCCATTTGAAAGTCTGTGATATGTAGGAACTGGCCAGGGATTAAACCTGTCAACCTGCAATGCAGCAGACCAATGCTCAATGTAATTTGTTAATGATAGTTTGCAGTCAGCCAGTCATCTTTGCTTTGACACCAACCACTACTGCTTTTACATTCCCTTTCAAAGTTGATTCATTTGCACTCAGAGCAAACAATTTAGAGCAGCATGCCCTGGATTGTTGGGGAAATGTTGAGTCCACATCTTTGTTCTACATTCAACTTCAGTTTTAGGGGTTAAATATAATCATTTGATTTGCAGGCATTACTTGGTAACAGAAATGGAAAACCGCAGGATAAATATTCACGTCTAGACCGAGAAATAGAGAGATCAAATCAATCATTTATTGATGATCAACAGCAGCAACAATCTGTGAGTCACATCCTGTACCTTTATTTTGAGTTTATTGGGCTACCTGTGTGTAAGGCCATAGGCTACGCAAGTTATTACTGAAATCACTTGACTGTTAGCAGCCAGAAAAAATGATCCAGATTTGAATTTGGATCGATCAAAATGATTATTTGACATTGTATACTTTTATGCACGTGGAATGTGGTAACTTTGGCATGTGAAGTCTGCAGTTTTATGTCAAATTTTCCATATTTGCCACCACATTACATGTTCATTCAAGTATGCAATGTTACATGATCATTTCCATTGATCCAAATTGAAATCTGATACATCTTTTTTTTTCTGACTTCTAACAATCAAGTGATTTCAGTAGTATCTGTAGGCAAGACAAACCTGAGGCATTTTCGGGCAACTTTCTCAATAGGCATTTTTCACCTGTTTTAGTTATTTTGGTTGCTATATACCTATTTCACAAAAGGTCGCAGCTAAAGGTGATAGATAGGTGCTAAGTAATAGGAGATAGACCATTCCAAGATCCAAGAATGTCTGGAATGACTTGTGTTTCTGCTTCTTATTCTTGTCAAGAACATGGAGCTTATTGTAGAAATATTCAGTGTTGTTTGCCAGTAGTCTAAGTAACCATTTTAAAGGCCACGATTATTTGTGTTTACTTGTATGTCCATAATTCCTTTCTGTCTTGGAATGTCCTATTGCCTATCTCCTTTGGCTGTGACACCTATTTAAATAGGTGTATACAAAGATTGCTATGTGAAGTTTCAAGGTCAGTACAGCTTTTCTCAAACCCAATTAATTATCAAGTAAAAATGACAATTGTCTCAACAAATAACTGCTACATAGAAATGCCTATCCGAGAAACAGAAGTTACCTGAAAATGCCTTGCTCCCACACTCACCAACATGGTAACCCACACTGTTTTCCATAACCCTGAAATGTGCTATTCCCTGTTTCAGAGCCAACCCAATTCTGTAGGATGCATGCACTCAAACAAATGAAAACTGTCCTGAAGATAATAAATTTTTATTCCAGTTGTTAATGCAAGCACAAGATGATCAATTAGAGCTGGTAGGACACAGTGTAGGAGTGCTCAAAAACATGGGGAAAAGAATCGGAGATGAAATTGATGAACAAAATGTGTAAGTATAAATTCAGCTCAGTATTATGTTAAAGCCACATCCATAAAGAATTTTTCCTTGACAAGGCAGGGCTCAAAATAGAAAATAAAAATGACTAGACAGTTTTTTTTAATTTTTGAAGGACATTAGTAATTTTGGTAGAGCAAAAGCAGTTTTCCCTTCCATTTTATTTCTCATTTGGCAGTTCAAAATTGTAGTAAAAATTTGACTTGCATTTTGGCCATTGGCAGGCTGCTATTTTGAGCCCCACAAGTGTATTTTTTGGAATGCTTCTAGTTTTTGAATGCTAAAATGCTATTTTACATTTAGAATTTTAGATGATTTTGGTCATGAATTAGAGATGACAGACTCCAAACTAAATCAAGTTGTACTAAAAGTAGAAAAAGTTTTACGACTTTCAGATGGTGAGTTTTATTATATCAAAATACTTGTCTTGTAATTTTCTGTGAGTGGCATGGGTGGTCAAACTTTGGCCTCTCACGTGTGAGTCCTGTGGATGGGGTCACTGGTTTGAACCCCTCAAAAATGCATTTGTCTTGTCTAACCTGCATCTAGACCTTTGCTATAAGCTGAAAATATTCTATTGTTTTGTCCTCAAAATTTAACTGCTTTGGAAATTGCTGTAAAGGGGTCTGTTGGATTGATAACCTCTTCATGCATCTGGTTTGCTGTTTCTAAATTGTCATTCAAAATTCCAGTATTTTTAGAGCATGTTATGTTGATCATGGAGACATGCTGGTGGTACATGTGATTTCTCATTAGGGCCCTCTTGTCTGTACCACCAAAACTTTGTCTTTTGATCCTGTTGGGGATATTTGCAAAGCATATTGATGTTAGATCATTAAGAATTATAGAAATATCAATACTGTTTCATAATTCTTTAATCCATTAATTTCTGTTTTCTGTTTCATTTTTTATAGATAAACGACAATGTTACGTTCTGATAGCATTAATAATAATTATGGTAATTGTAATAATTTTATTTATATTTCTGTAAAAAATAGATTAGATTACAGTAGTAGTGAGTTTCCAGTATAAAATACTTCCATTTATATACAAGCTCTATACAAGTTGGGGTAAACATGTCTATAAGCATTTGGTCAAGTAAAAGCTGCAGTAATACTGGCAAGAAAATAATGTAACTTGTCATGATATTGTTGCATGGGAAGTTGCATAGATTGTATTGCCACTCTGCATGCAACAATTTTTTGTTGTTGTAAAAGTAGAGATGGCTTCTACTTCATGCAACAAAGAAAAATTTGTTAAATCTGCAGCAATGTTGCTTGATAACGTGCACCTTATGATCTTGACCTATCAAGCAGTGGGTGGTTATGGAACTGGCTATTCTTTTTGATAAATACTCAATTTTTCAATGCAAAATATCAGCGTGTTAATAGATTCTTGTCTTGTAGTGGCCACTGTATTGGAGGAGTTTAACAAAATATTTTATATGGTTAATTTTGTCATGTCATCCAACATGGCAGCATTATTTTGATTATTTCTTGCTCTTGGAAATGTGTGCAACTAGAGAATCATTAGGGACAGATCATTATTTATTAAGGGGGGGTCAGAGGGTTTTTGATGTAACACTATGAAAATTATCTGGTCCCCCCAGAGGAACTATGGGATCCCCCCTCATTTTTGAACAAGTTTACTGACAAATTTATGTGATCCCCACTTACTGTATGTCCTTTTTTTTTTATTATTTGGCTGACCCTTCTCACGCTTGTTCAAAACCTTGTGAACCCTCCCGAAAATCCTCCAAATCTCCCTCCCCTACCCCAAGCATTAAATGATGACCGGCATACTTAATTGAGGAAAACTTGCGGTAAGGTACCAGCTGTTATCTTGCTAGTAGAATTACCGGACACTCAAATGGCTTCCACTCTGAACCAATCAGAAAGCACCTAAAAGCAAACCACCCAATGACAACGCTCGCATGACTTTGACGGTAGCGTGTATTATCCGCTAATACAAACTTCCATCTTGGGGGACAAAATGAAATTTAAAGGAATATTGTAAATATTAAAAAATACTTTCGTACTATTCGTATTACCAATAAAGAAAGGGTAGAGAGGATAATGTTTTATGGTTGTTCACTGTCTAGAAAGTCCAAAGTTGAAGTTTCGTAAGACTAATTTTGTCTTCGAAATGCCCAGGAATTCCTGCATTCTTGGTTTGCAATTGACGTCATAGCCGCCATGTTGGAAGAATTTGACAAAAGATTTTTAATGAGTTCCTTTGTTATATCTTCCAACATGGCGGACATGCCTTTTGTTATTTTGCTCTCTTGGGAATGATTGCAAACCAAGAATAGACTCCTTGATTATCAGAAAATATTCCTAAATGTTCACTTAAGAAACGCTAAAAAATTTCAAAGCCTTTTTGTTTGCTTGAGTAAAAGAATTAATGTAATTTTTTCCCTAAAAGCCTGACGTGAATAATAGAAACATTGTCATCAATAAAGCTCCAAAAGCCCTAGAATTTTCTTTGCAAGACTCCTATGAAGCATCAATATAACGTCAGAACTTTCAAAAATGACGGCGAAGATGCTTGAGAATTGCGTGCCCAAGAAGTCTTTTTGCTCCTGGCGTTTTTGCTTACGAAAATACTCTGCTGTCACGTTTTAAGTAAAAGGCAAATTTTCCTTTTTTTATTTGCCTCGAGACGATTTTTTGATACTGAAGAATCTTGAGAATGAAGGCGCCGAATTTCTCCGAAACCTTTTCCCCTCAAGCAAGAATGGCTTGGGTAACACTAGTCATTAATCAAAACAAAAACTTACCTAGGAAAAAAGCTAATTCGAAGCGTGAATCCAAATGTTTCCTCCTAATTTACTTATTTTAGACTACATTACAAAAGGTTGTTTTCAAGAGCGTCAATAGTTTACCAGAGTGGCTATTAAGTACAAGTTTCTGATAACTTTACTATCTTCCTTCCTTAGGGGACAATTTTACTGAACCTACACGAATTTCCTCAGCACTTTCCGAATCTTTTTACACGTGCAAGGCATATCACATTTTTGGATCAAGAAAACCAAACGGCACTTCAAGTGCCTAATTGATAAAGATAATTATTTATGTTGCCAAAAAGAAATCTTTATTTATTCTTTCCCCTGATGACTGAGAAACAAGTAGCTTTTAATCCTCTATCCGGTCTTTCCCAGAATTTCTCTACTTTGAGGGGCACTTTGCATAAATACAAAAGCTTGTTATCCGTCACTGCAAATGAAAACTATTGTGTTTATACAATGGACCTAATCCACTTGGGCGTTTTGGTTTTCCCATTTCAGACCACATGTCATTCTCTTGTTTATAGTTTCTTTGTTTCTCGGTAGCGCTTGAGAAGACAACATTAATATAAATGAGCCTTAAACAGAGAATTGTATTCTCAAGGAATGACACGTGATCTGAAATGGGAAAACATTACACTCAAGGTGATTAGGTCTATTCAATGACCACCAAATTTAATCCAAATGAGCCAAAACGAAATGCTTTAAAGCAGCGTCTCTTGGCAGCGTATATACCTATTTCAATTCAGGTTGTCGCAGCCAAAGGCAATAGGCAATAAGAGATAGTCCATTCCAAGATCTATGAATAGCTGGAATGACCTGTGTTTCTGCTTCTTATTCCTGTCAAGAACATGTAACTTAGTTTTGAAATATTTAGTGTTGTTTGCGGTCGACAAAAACATTTTAAAGGCCTTGAATATTTGTGTTCACTTGTATGCCCATAATTCCTTTCCGTATTGGAATGACCTCGCAGCCAAAGGCGATAGTCAGTAAGCGATACAACCTTTCTTGAAATAGGTATCTATTCTCTTGCACATCGTTTTGTAGGCCTTGAGAACAAGGCCAAATGATTGTGTTTTGATGCAAATTAAGACAGCGGAACAGTTCATGCAGAATCTGATTTAAGAATATAAATACCCTTTTATCTGCGGAAAAAGGCACACGATCTCACTCGTAGTGTATATCTGTGCGTCATTTCTATTTTGGCCACTTTATAAGGAATACATAAGACTATGTAAGTGGGCAAGCCGTCCCCCCGAATCAAAAAATTAAGACTATAAACCACAGTTGAGTTCATATTAGCGATGACAAGACCGGAAAAATGGCCCACACCGAAGTCAAAATTCAGTTCAATAGTCCCTAAGGTGGGAAGTGGTAAATGCGAAATACGGAAGAACAGAGACAAGTTTTGACCAAGGTGATGTAATTCATGGACATGGGAATTTGAGAATAGTGACGCGGAAAAAATGAGGAAGAAGAAGAAGAAACAGATTTTCAACTCCTCGAACTTCTCTGATTTTCCATATCTTCCACCGACAGTTCTCATTTTTCAAAGGCAAAAAGAGAATAAATTACGGCCGCCTTTCCGCACATGCCGGCAACTCGAACGCTTTCACAAAGTAGTTTTCCTTCTTTAATGATTATTTTCTTGTGATAATACGCTTACATGCAACAAAACGTGGATCATATTTAACGCCTAGTTGTCGCCCCTTTCAGAATGCAAGTTTAAATTTGACCACAGGTAGCGATTCAAGTGCATGCGCAGAGACCAGGAAGGCTGGTTTAATGTCCTGTAACGACAAACAATTTGGCGTTGGCTGGCTGAGTGAAAGGATTTTTCTTACCTTATGAATTCAATATATTTGTACGACTGCTCTGAAGCTTCTTTTATTATTCTGTGAACTCAGCCACTTCAACGGCTTGTTTTGAAATTGGTTTTCCGCTGCCGTCAATCAAAGACAATCAGTCGGTAGCTTTTAGATTGTTGATTGGCGGCAGAGAAACACAAATTCCAACGGGCACTCGCAACTACCGAGTTCGCAGAAAATGGAGAATCGCCGAGTAATCCAAAGCCACGTGAACAACACATGGGAAATGTAAAACGAATTTATCTCAAAAGGAGGTTGATCCGTGGAGGTGGGGATCCCGAAAAAAAGGTTTGATATAACTACCGCCTCCCATCCCCCGCATAAATAGGCCTTTTGCACTAACAGGTCACGTTATCGAAAGGTGCTTCGTCCCGTAGTTTCGCAATCGGAAGCGACTTCCGTGTTCAATGAAAAACTCGAAAGCTCCCGGGAGGCGAAAGACACGGGCTACACCAACAGCTGCCTTTTTCTTCTGTCAATAACATCTGCACGGATAGCTATATTACAGAGGCTAGTCTAATTTAGATATCACAAAAGGAAACCGCCATTTTGGTCATTGCAAAAATGGAAACCGTAAATGCTTCTGGCCTTTTCATTTAAGTGGCAGGATACGTAACACAGACTAGTGAAGTTGTGACGTATTTCCGGGTCCATTTTCCCCTAAATTAAAGTAGAAAAATAAGAAATTTCTAAGCCATCTGAGGCAAAAATCCACTGTACAATAATTCCTGCTAGACTAGCTAAAGAAAAAGTAAAAAAGAGAATCTCACAAAACTTTATTTAATTTGGCCCCGGAAGTCCCTTTTTTATACGAGTGACGTCACGCTTATAGGTCTGAAGACAATCAAACGTGTTTCCGGTGCTTTAGATAGGATTTTGAGTCGTTGTTTTTTTGCTACATTTGTTTTCATGTATATATCACTGTTCTTTTGGCCCAAGGTATCTCTGCTCACTGTGGATTCATAAAAACTGTAGATATTGTGTTAACGTCAAAATACCCGAAATCTAAACGACGCATGCGCGAACTCTTCAGTAAAAGAAGAAGGAAAAAAAAAAAGAGAGAGAGAAAGCGTTTAAGAGCTCCACGCTTGAGGACATATAAAGGCATATTCATTCACCTGCACTTAGCTATTGATGAATGTCCAACGAATAAGAGTTCGTAGTTTCAAAATAAGGTAGCGCTTTGCAGTACTTTTGCAGAACCTTTGACAATTACAATACGCTTACTTCAATGGAGTCAACATTACAATTGATGTTTATACTCTCATTCAATTCAGATTATATAGATTATTTCAGCTCTTAAGTACATTCCAGGTAAGAATGGAGCCCATGAATGGATTAGTTCCAGGCAAATGTGAGCAGAGTACTATATATCGACCCACGCGCAGTGTTGAGGATGTAGCTCTTATACTTCCATAAAGCGTACTTGGACGACATTAGCGAAAATTATTTATCCTTTTCATCGCGCGGAACAGAAACAACAAAACAAATTAGCGTGTCTTATCTGAGACAAAAACCTTATTTCAGTCTCGGAAACTTAGCTTGACCAACCCCCGCAGAACTGAAAGACAGACAAACAGTGTTTAAAAAACAAAAAAGATGGATTATCCCGCTTCTCCGTGAAGAGACGCAAGAGTCTAAACAAAACAATATGCTTTTATAGTCTTGTTCGTATATTTTTGTGTACTTTCAACTCAGTAGAAAGTCCAGCGAATGCAAAAAAAGAGCGCATTTTATCCCGTATAATTAGTTTGTTTTCTGAGTGGCAGCTTCGTGTTTCTTGCTGGGCTATAGCTGCGTCGTTTCTTTCGAATTATATATAAAACACCAAGAATCGCGTCAATATTCGTTGATTGAAACAAATAAATAAAAAGCGACTTAATTCAACGAAAACTGTGTCTCGTAGGTACAGACAAATTAGGAGATAAATAGTCAATGTTATACTGAAATATTAAATATCAGCAGTAATACTTTGTCATGATCAGTGACGGCCTGAGCTTTAAAGAATTTTCCCAATCAATCTAACTATATTTTTCCTTCTATACACTGTCATATATTTTCTGTTGAACTTGTTTTTTTTTCTTTCTTTCTTTCTTTCCTTTCTTCGGTTTGAAATCTTCTTCCATCAAATCTAATCGGTTCAGGTGCTAGAAATCTTTAAAGAAATCTAAATTAAAGAAGATGCCTTGTCGAGGGCCACAGAAAGATGCTTTTAACTTTAGAACTTTGTCATTGCTGCCGCTGAGTTTTGCTTCGTATATAGCAACAACACGATTCGAAAACTTGCTTCTAGCTATGCCGTTTTCAAGTCAACTTAATTCATTTACAGAAAAAGAGAATTGGAATCCCGACAATTTTAGAAATACAATAATTCATGAAGTCGGTAGCTGAATTAAAAAATTGCAATTTTCTTTTCAGTACAGGAAAACATGATGTCTTCGTCGGAAAAAAATCCTTTTTGTTTTAAAGGAATTTCTCTGGATAATTAAGCATTTTCGACCTATACCAAACGCCCACATAGCACACAAGTTGTGCATACGATGCTTTTATCTGAATCGCTTTTCACTCTACGCCCTCACACTCGAAGTGCATTGGCAAAATGAACTCATTTGTCTGGAAGCGAATTGAGACTCCTTCGCGCTCAGTTTTGTTTAGGTGGGTTCACCTTTTAGGACAGTCAGGCTGGGCTATGAACACAAATAATAACAACAAGATTACCCTTAAATTATATAAGGGAGAAATGAAAGAGGAATGGAAATTGAAGAAGAGGGAATTAAAACATTGACTCTTACATTTCGATGAAGACTTATAAACAAAGAAAAAGTTTATCTTCTTATGAACTTCCGAAGAAAATCTTACGACTTTATTCTTCCCACTTCCCTTTCGTTTCCTCTCCTTTATTTTTTCTTCAAATTGTCTTCCTTTTCATTGATTAAAACATCAAATGGAAATTTGATATTTGGTTTCTGGTTTTGTCTTTCGGCTGCCACATGTCTGGCTTTAAAATTCATTCAAATTTCATCAGAAAACATTTCCTAATAGACACGTATACATAAGATTAGTTTCAACCGCCCGGTACCTTGGAGTTCTGACACAATTCCCACAAAAAAAAAAAAAAAAAAAAAAAAAAAAGAAAAAAAAAGAGAAAAACCTTCATGGGCGTCCGAGAGTTTTTTTAAAAGTCTTAATGTCGTCCACGAAGATCCGCAATTGCATGATTTTGCTTTTAGGCCACAAATTTTTGGCCAATTTATTTTAATTTGATTGTGTCAAAAAGGGATAGAAATTCTTTACCATTCCGACTCGGTAGATATAATCAGACTTTTATTAAATGGCTAAGCTTTTATCTGTGTTGCTATTGAACATAAGAAGAGCCCTCGGGCTCAGAGAATATATCGACTAATTTCAACGAACCAAATCCTGTAAATTAGCTTTTTTCTCGCACGAAATCCTCAAAAAAGACTACAAGCTCAGACCTTGTGCCTATGGTAATTTGTCAATACACACACTCTAAAATAATTTAACAATATAATCATACAGTATTACTTTAAACGATTTTAAATACCTTGAATAAATTATAACTAGGTCCATGATTGGTCGAGAGGAGAATAGTTGGTAAGTTACGCTTGTCATGACGTCATGGTATTATTTTTACGGCTCATTTGACAACGACGGTTAGTTGGATTCGAACTTGCTTGTGACAGGAGATCAGTTGATGGTTTACGTAGTACGTGCTTTTGGAAAATTTTTTCAGCCAAGGGATTCTGAAAATACAGGGTAGTCGGTTTTGTAATAGCCAGGGGATAAAGTAGCTGGAAAGTCTACGGCGATCAAAAGCCATGGATTATTCAATGGAAAGTCATTGTGGACGCCTTGACAACCAGAGACACTTAGGAATGAGCTTTGACGCCAGTACTGATCTATTACCTACGAAAGCTAATAAGTTATCTGGAATGAATCCTTACGATAGAAATGGTTTGCTGGAAATTTCACACGGACATAGAAACGGCTTTTCAAAGAGTTTGGGAGATTTATCAATGTTATGTTCTCCCGGAGGGACGCAAAGAAAAACTGTCATGTTTGAGGAAGATCTACAAGCGCATGCCGCAATGCTTGAACGAGCGAGGGCCCGATTTCGAGAACTCGAGTTAAAATATCCCGAGGTTTTCCGTAATTCTCCAAGGACGCCGTCTATTTCTTCTTTAAACACGTGGCGAAGTTCAGGAACTCTTAAGAACCCTTCCATTGAACTCACGGTTGATCAATCAAGGCTCGAAAATAAGAGCCAAGAAACCGAGGTCAAAGAGAACGATCAACTAGGAGACTTGTCAGACGTAGCGGCCTATCGTAAACTCAGCTCCGGAGCTCCAAGAAGAAAGGCTCCGCTTCTCTCATATTCGATGAGATCTCATAATCTCGAAGACAGCTGTGATAGCGCTTTTGACGAGATAGAATCTATTCATTCACGAACCTCGCACGATCGAAGCCCAACAAACACTAACTCGCGAAGTTCACGGTTTTTGTATCCAGGTGATAGTCTGGAGTCGGACAAGGATAGTGGAATATCTACCGATCAACCTTTCATTCCTGCGGGGAATAAACCTCCAATTTATCCCAAACGTGCATCGCTTGCGGAGGCAAATCCTGGAGGTATCAGAGGATCTAAGTCTATGAGCTTATCACAACCATCTCTAGTCACAGGATCTTCAAAAAACGAATGCGAGCGGGCTAAAAGAACATCTGATCGTCAGGGAATTCTAAAGTCAACAGCTTATAAAAATCAAGGGATTCGAAGTGAAAGCCTTGATGCAGAATTTCCAGTGAACGATCTCAAGCATCAAGCCAGGAGAAATCGTTTGCTAGCTCTGAGAACAGGTACGATCTTTTTTGTTTTTGTTTTTTATTTCATTCTTTCCACGTTTTGGTTTCAATTCAAAGGATTTTTTACGGTTGGTTTACTAAATGAGTTGGTTTGTTTTATTTCTAAAAACTATACATGCTAAAAATACATGTTCTAGAATATCCTCCGGACCAAATTTTCTTTTAATGTACCCACTCTATGAATTAATGTTATTACTTTATTACAATGTGGTGGAAAAACTAACCAGATGTAACCCACAGAAATAGTTTTAAAATGAATCTCAACTTGTCACAGGAGACAATATTTTGTAGCTAAAAAATCATGATAGTAATCGTAATAATTAGACACAAATAAATAAATAACATTTGGAAAATGTATTAAAAATACGAATTAGGTCTACTATTTATTTCCCAAATTTGAAATCCAGGCTATTATTTTTTAAGTAAAAATAGTGTAGAAAATTTTTTAATAGGCTATTGTGCTGATAGGGGTTACCATCGTTTAAGTAGACGAGTAGACGATAGGAATATTTTAATAGAATATCTTGTATTATTATATACTTTGACGTTGGATGAATTTATTAGATTTATTGGATTATGTGGATAATGAAAGACAAACATTCAGGCCCGATTTGAGAATATAACGCCAAAAAGAGAGATAAATCTTCATTTATTCCATCGCCTTTAGGCACTTTTTTTCTAAAAAAGAACGTAGAAGAATTGTTTTGAGTTTTGCTTGCGGCTCATTTGAAAAATCGAGACTTTTTTCACGACTGCGGAACTACTAAAACTTGTCTAGTTTTTTTTCTGAAGTGTCTCACTTGCTAAAAAAAATTCGTGGGAAATCTCCTTTTCGTCGCAGAAAGACTCTTAAACTCTAAATCCATTGTTAAGCAGTGTAAAAATAGAACGTTGACGTTTTTATGAGTTGAACACGAAAGATTCGTGGAATTTCTTGCTAGTCCAGTTGTGACAATTTAGTTTTTACGTGAATTTGGACAGCTTCGGTAAATGAAAACTGCAACCAATTATTTACACAATGAAAATCTGGGAATAAATTCATCCTGCGGCTTTCTCAATAACTAAAGCAAAAGCAAATAAGAACAAATAAAAGTCGGGCGAATAGATAAATCTACAGTTTTGATTTCATGAGCGATTTTTTTTTGCGAAAATTTCGGGGTTTATACATTTGATATTAGCAAAGCTAAAATAAAATAAATATATTCTAAATAAATTGTTTTTATTGCACAGATTATATTTTAAAATGTTTAAATTTAAACAAGAAACTCATTTTCCCCAAATGTTGCATGTTGAAGTTTTCATAAAATTAACATTAAATGTCGGGATTTTGATTTTTTTTTTTAATCAGTTTTTTTTAAAGAATTATTTCGACTTAACTTGTAAGAGGAGCTTTAAGTTAAGATATAAATAGACTTTAAATGATAGCACTCGGGATATTTTAAGCTCTCAAAATAGATTTAATAGAGAAAACAATAAGGTCGGAGAGCAAGTTTGCTTCCTGCTTCCTGAAGCTGATGATAGTTAAAGCAAATTTAGGAAAGGAAAGCGTCTCTTTAAAAACAAAGATTGCCGAAGAACAAAGCTCCTGTATTTTTTTGATAGCCAAAACATGTTGATAATAAAATGAGAAATGGTTTTGCAGTTTACCAACTAGGGAAAGCAGTGCAGATCAACGAAAAGATGGCCATTAACTTTTCAAACAAATCACCAATATTGTTGTCACTGGGGTTGGTTATGCCTTGAAAAGTCACTTAAATGTTATTAGGAATCTGTCAAAAGAATATATAAATGTGCCTGATTATGTGAAGGATTCACTGTGTTTCTGTTCAGGTGCTAAATTAAGACAATGTGAGTGGGCAGTTTTTTCTAAATTTATCCTTGGGATGTGAACAACCAATATAGTGCTCAGAGCAAAATTAGGCTTTATCAATAAGAAAATGTTTGACATGATTAGCTTGTTTTGATTGTGTACCATGCTGGTGGTGAAATCAAGATTGATGGAAAAAAATAGAAAACTGCTCATGAAAAGGCATTGCCTTGAGCAATATGACAAAATAGTGTTCTCAATTGGCTTATAAGAATAAAAGGGGTTCCATTTATAGAATGATAGACCTTGTTAGTCTTAAATAAAGATTAAGAAAAGCGTTGCTTGTGTACCTGCCCATTTGAGTCAATCAAGAAGATAAAGGCAAGTCACCAACCAGGGACACGTACCGTTGCCTAAAAAATGATGAGCAGTAGTTTTCATTGATGAAACATGGTCTTTATGCACAAATGCAGAGTCTTAAGACAATTTAATAAGTATTGGTTATTATTTCATCCAAGATGGATAATGTACCTATCAGCAGCTTCCCCAAGGGGTCGACCCCTGGGCTGACCAGGGGGATTGTAAAAGGTCAGAAACAATCTTGATGATTTTCCCCAGGGGTGTGGGAGTTGTCCTTTTCAAAGTCCCTTGGTTAGGGTTTTCCATGACCTACAATCTCCTGTTATTTTGCAGGAAACCAGGAAAATAATTTCATCATATCCCCCACTCCAACTTCCCAACCATAACACAAAGTCGAACATTTTCCCAACCCCAGGGGCAATGTTTGCATCCAATCTCCCTATATTCTCCCACCTATTTCCGTGGTTAGCCCAGGGGTCAACCCCTCAGGGAAGCCGCCGATAGGTGCATAATATTTTTCATTCCTGACTATAATATAGATTATTAATAATTAAAAAAGTTTAATGGGCGTCTATTTTTCCTTCCGTAGGATCTGATGTTTATCGACGAAGTATTGGTCATCTTTCAAGCTGTAATAGCCTGGATGATGTAGAATCTGATGCCGAAACAGTCTACAGCATTAGAAGTGAAGTAATAGTTCGGCCAAAGCTTTCTGCTCACGAACAATATCTTAGTACATATGGACTCAACCGGATTGGTGATGAAAATGACTGTAACCATAACAGACTATATAAAAGTAGGAGCCTCCCAAATCTTGGATTTTCACAGTCATTATATGATGATACACCTGGCTTTAGTGGCGGCGGGTTGATGTGTGATAATCCAAAGAAAAGGAAAAAGCGAATTCTACAGCGATTTGGTCGAAGATCAGGACTTTATGTAGTTAATGATATTCCTGCATCTGAAAAACCCAAGCTTCCTTTTTCATCATCAAGTTCAAGGAAGAAGAGAAAGTCCAAGTTTAGAAAATCTGCATCGCTAGAGCCTTCACATGTTAATGAGTTGACAAAGGTGTGGTTTGATCACACAACTGCTGTAAGCAGACCATCAAACGGACAGAGTTTAGGACGAATAGTAGCCATGAGAGAGGATATAGGCATGGCTTATGAGATTGAATTACAGAGGCCAAACAATGGGCTTTTTGGATTCTTTATCCAAAAAGGCTATAAACATTTCAGAAAAGGGATCTTCATCAGTCGAATCGTGGATTCATGCAGTGCTAAGTTTTTGGCTGGCCTCCTTAACCCTGGAGACGAACTTATAGAAATCAACCACCAAACCACAAAGACAAAGACGATTGCTGAGGTACACAATGTAATGGCTAATTCTGATAAGCTCTCTCTCACAGTTCTTCCATTTATTGGTCGGAAAGACTGGTAAATAGCTAACTGAGCAAAATGTCTTGAGTTTCTAAACCATGAGACTTCAGTTTTGAAACTTTGTAGAAATATCTAATTTCTTCCTAGACTTGTATAAAACTGACTGACACTTCACACAAATGATTTCAAATTGGAGAATGATTTTCATCTTAACTTCAAAGAAAAATAGATTCATGAATCAAAGAATTTTTGGGTGCTATAGGCATGGATTCTAATTGGAGGTTTTTAAAATATTTATATGATAATTATTTAATACTTAAAAAGGAGAGTGCTCATTATTTATTTTTCCCACTTCAGAAATTTTCCACTTAATAAAGCCACTGCCAAGAAAAGAATTAATTTTACTCAAAATCCATTGCACATAAGTTGGCCTATCAATGAGACAATTTCTGACACTCCCTAATTCTATGTTATTACCGTTATTATTATTATTATTAGTACAATCAATTTTTGTCACTATTTTTTGCTTTTATAATGTTGATGTTAAATTTAATAGTGAATCTCATGTTAGAAGGTTTATTATCGACACAAAATGTTAATAAACATCAATTACTTTAGCTTTTATTCATTTATTTAAAACCAATTAGGACCTATATTTAAATTTACTTTTAACAATCTGACATTCCCAAGAGATAAAAGCTATAGAATTGATGAATTTGTTTTTTGTGTTTTGCACTACTAGCTTATTGTGACTTCCAGAAAATACCCATTGATATAATATGTTATTCCTACTAGTTATAAATTGTTGATACAGCCGTATAGTTTGGCTGTATAGTTTGTACAAAATTTTATAGGCCTTTGGGTTTTGACGTTGCGCTATATTTACTTATGTACATAAGAATTAATATTGCCAAAGTGTTGAAAAATTAATTATTAAATCAATGAAGGAAGCTGTTATTGGTTAAGCCTGGGTAATTTACAGTTTAATCAAAGCAGTGATAAAGGTGTCAGCGACAATGACTGCATGAGAAACAATCAGTGTTAGTATTGGTGACATATTTGCAACTTTTATGGTAAGACTTAGCTAAAGCTACCTGAAACTAGCCCAGGGAAAAAATAAAAAAAAACATAAATGGGTATTACATTTTTCCCAATCTTATAAAATAACACAAATAAATATTGTTGGTGTTACAAACACTGATGGAAGTTTTAAAAACACTTGATGTATATTGACAAAACATATCAATGGGTCTTGAATGAAGTAGCCATTCTTGTTTTTTAAGAAACTTGTAAGTGTGTTTGTGGAAAGCCATTCATGTATTTATTTGTTCCTTTACACATGGGATTTTTGTGCAACATTTGCCTTTCTTGTTTTTTTAAGCACCCATGTAATGTGTTTTTATTAATTATTATGAATTTGTTTTTCCCCACTAGTGTCTTTCTTACAGTTATTTCTGATTTTACATGAAATTCAGTGGTTTTTGAATGGGAAACATAGTTTTACCACTCTTTTTTTCATGAATGTTTTTAAATATTTTTTTCCTGTGTAGTTATATTAGAATCATGAAAGTTGAACTGGCCAGTTTATATTTTCAGAGTGTCACAATTTCTAGTTGCTGAGAGAAAAAAACAAATGTTTACGTTAAATTAGAGGGTCGTTAAAGTCACTGTCGTTAGCAGTCTTACAATTTGCTATGATTTGTGTACTCACAGGGCTTTAATTGATTTTTTGAAATGTAACAAAACTCAAGACTAAAAATAGTCCTTGATATTTGCATCCAGTGAAAAAGGCATGGAATTCAAAGGATTTAAGAATATTAAAATCCAATGTAATGATTCATCTATTTTGAATTTACTAAATTATGAACTAATCTTTTACTTGATTTGCTAGCAAGAGTTGAGCATCGACATTTTTACCATGTTTTGAAACAAATAGTTTTACTGATTAAATTTCCATGTGTGGCATGAGAATTCTAGAGTTTGATGATTACTATGTCAGAGTTTTGCCATATTTGAAATAAAACTCTAAAATTCCAGGGCCATATCCACGAATTTCTGATTGGTCTGGTTTTCAGAATTTTTTTGGGAGGGGAGGGGTTGTCTAGGGAAGAAGGTGGAGAGGAGAAACAGGGAGTAGGAAACAAATTACTAAAAGTTGGTCCAGTTGAAACCAGACCAACCATGCCAGTGGATATGGCCCTGAATTCTCATGCCAAATGTCCCCATCTAATCAGTAAAACTTAAACATAAACAGCAAAATTTCAATGCTCAACACTTGCATGCAAATGGTAGTAAATTTTGTAACCATGAAAATTAATTTTGCTGGCGGTTTACAAAGTTCTTGGTTATTTATTTTTATGTACAGTCAGTGTCATTAACATCGTCAACTGAAAAAAGACATTTAGACTACAAGAAATATCATGCGATAACTAAAAACTCGCTCTAAATGCTTGTGAAAGGAAATCACTGTGTAGAGTTAATATTTATTATTCCTACTAATAACACTACAGGGTAAATTTGAATTTTTTCCTTTTAAACAAATAAATCATGTGACATTTCTTGTAGTTTAATGTCCTTTTCGGTGGACAATTTTAATCAAATTGTATATATTTCTATATGGAAATCATGAATTCCCTTTTGTTTGACATTTAAAATTATATTAAGTTACTATAAATAGGTACCTATTTTTGAATTTTCATTTGTATACAGCATATATTACAAATTATGTAATTATGACTTAACCACGTTGCAAAGTTACTGACAATTTCATGACAATGAAGATTGAAATAAATTGAAACATTGCTTTTTTAACAAGAGTTGTTGAATCTTGATGTTTGGTGCTTTGGGGTTTGGTTTAGTTTGTGGGTGGATTATGTGGGCGTTAGAGTGTGTTGAAAATTGCCCAGAGGGTTTCAAATGAGCCCTTGATTTATCTTAATGAAAAGAAAACTCTTTGAAGATAAAAAAATAGCATTTTTCTTCATTGTGATTTTAAATTAAAGCCTTGGCTGGATAAAGTGGAACTTGAGTCAGGAAAAAACAACTTAAAGTTTGTTTTTGAAATAATGTGATTCAAATCATGGAAAGCTGTTTTGAAAAATCCTTTACAGTCAAAGGACATGAAGGGTGCCCCTCTAGATTCTGATTAATGATTTCATTGGAAATAAATTCGGAAAAATTAATTTCCAACCTCACTGGGATTCAAACCCACGACACTACTATCAGTAGTACAAATCCGAAGGTCATGGGTTCGAATCCCAGCGAGGTTGGAAATAAATTTCGGAAAAATTCATTTGAATTTTTCCGAATTTATTTCCAAGGGGCTTTCGCCCAGAATAACCTCCTTTTCTAAGCACTATAACTTTCCATTATTTCTAGTTTATGTATTTCATAGTGCCACACGGCCAACATATTCATATCATTAAATATCTAATAAATAAATATATTGTACAGCACCTCCTAAGTAAATCCTTATAGCATATTGTTTGACTGTGAAAAGCTCACAGCACGATTGATGCTGCTAGCATGCCTTGCCACCCAATGCTGCGATGTTTTGCCATTATGTTTTCTAGAATTTTGCTGTGCCTTGTATCTGGACTGTGTCACTATTGTGTTTGTGCTGCAAGCTTTTCACAGCCATACAAAATTAATCTACTCTATAGTAGAGCAGTTTTTATGTGAATGAGAAACTGATTTGTGTAGCACATGCCGTAGGGTATGCCATAACACTAGTGTAATTCCATCATTTTTGTGTATACTATCCAATCACTGACAATGAATATAGTTAGGCAGTTGCAATATTCAGTTGGTTTCATTCAGTTAACTTTATGGTACAGCCACAGATTTGCCATGTTGTTTCTCACTCGCAAGAAGTTCGCTCTTATACATTGTATCATGACTTTTGTGAGTCAGCTGTTGTCCTTATTTTATTGAACATGTCTCACATTGCTAATGCCACAATACTTGTTTTTATATTAACTTTACAATTCATATAATCATGGCTGACACATTTCCCTATTTACAAAAATAATTTAGCTTTAATTATTTTATAAACAAACTCTCTTGTGTTCTATGTTACTTATTAGTGTCATTTAAATCACTGGCATAAGATTTCAGAGTGAAATGAAGTGATATAGTGTGATAATTATATAAAGTAACGCAATTTATTTTTTTCAGAAATGAAATAAATATCAAACAAGGATAAATCTTGCTTTAAGTACATGACTAATAACATGCTTTGAAAACAGTTAGAGCCAGGTCTTTTTCAAATAAATACATTTTGACTCCACTCTATGTAAATGCAGACAAAGTGGTAGACAATTTAATATATAGTCTCTATATATAGTTAGATCATAATGTAAATGCAGACAAAGTGGTAGACAATTAAATATATAGACTGTATATAGTTAGATTGTAATCATCCCTTGGCAGACTATTTATAAACACTGTACTACAATCTTTCTGATAAATTTGATTACAGCCATATACAGATACTGACTCTTGCTCTAATTAATTACAAATTCATTACATGAGATAGCTCATGTACAGTCTCTAGGATTTATAAATCTAGTCTTTATAAAAGACAAAAATCTGTTTTAAGCCTTAAGGAGTTGAATGGTAATATCAAAGGTGGTTGTGAGGAGACCAACATTGGCATCCTAGACCTAATTATTGTTAAGCATTGGTAATTAGAAATGTATATTTTTATGAATTGAATGGAATTCTATGAAGCATATAAATAATGCACTTTCAAATGTGAATTAGTTATTTCAAACTACTGAGGCAATTATAGAGCTAAGAAAGAAGAAGTCATAAGACTTAAGGCTATGAGAAGTGCTTTCTGAGGTGTAAGTTTGTAGCCTTGACGTCTAGCATTGATAAGTGGAATTCGAAATTATTGTTAGTCATTTACTGAGTCTGTGTGGCGTTGAAAAGAAAAATAGAGAAAAAGAGATTTCAAAGAGTAAAAAATTCTCTATAACAAGACAATTATATCAGATGATGGCAGTGGTCTTGCCGAAACATGTCTATTAAAAGTTTCATAATTTTTCTTAAAGTCATATCAGAATTTATAATAATGTCAATCTATCATTATATGAAGTGCCCTACTCTGACAATATTCCCAAAATACTGATTCAGTTGTAGATGAAGTGAACTTTTGAATGACAAAATGTTTCTTAGTTGGCAAAAATTTAAGGCTAGTAGTTAGCATTGTGACTTTGAAATCAGCAGAGTCATCATTTAATACAAAACTTGTCTGGTGTATGTATAATTAATACAATGCAGACATTTTTAAGTATTAAATTTAGGTTTCTTCTTGCCATACTTTAATGACCATGTCAACTGACAGAGCTGACATTTTCATTTCTTTCTAGAAAATTTATAATTCAAGACACAATTTAAAGTGCTACTTATACGAAATTTTGCCTCTTTCATGAACCACCTCGAAAATTTGTAGATATAGTCATCAACACT